>JAQQRF010001074.1:0-17323 GCA_030523145.1 Trissolcus brochymenae
AAACCAAACATTGTCAAATGCACGTTCTACGATTGCTTGTATAGCAGGAATGATGTCATTTCTTAACAAATTGACGTACTTTTCAGCTGTCAGATTACCGTCGATAAAAAATGGTCCAATAACATGGTTGCACAATATTCCAGCCCAAACGTTTATTTCTTGCGGGTACTCAGTATGATGCTCTTTCATCCAGTGAGGATTCTCAGGACTCCAATACCTCAGTTTTGTCGATTGACAGAGTCAGTCATGTCAAAGGTTGCTTCATCGGAAAAACAAGTCCAGAATAAAAACTGAGGATTTCTATCGCATTTCGACATCATTTTTTCGCAATATTCGAATCTGCGATCAAAGCCATCTCCCAGAAGTTCTTGAACTAATTTTATTTTGTACGGATGATAATAATAATGTTAAAGAATTCTCTGAACTGATGTTCTACTCGAATTTTACCGTTGAGCTACTTTTCGAATAGAGGTATGGGAATTTTCCTGAAAATTCAGCAGAATTTGTAAGGAATTCTCGTCGTTCGTAGCACTTTTAGGTCTTCCTGATCGTGGTTCGTCTTTGTTTGATCCAGTTCGAAGCAAACGATCAATTGTACGATAAACAGTTGATTTCGAAATAGGAGGACGTTCATGAAAGGTGTCGTTAAATAAATCTGCAATCTCCTGGTATGGCTTTTCCCTATCGCCATACCCTCGCATCATAAGAATAGTTACTCTTTCCGTTTCAGACAAGGACATTGTTGTTAAAGAAATGCTAAATTTAACTAATGAACCTGAATTCACTAACAGAATCGATAGGATATCGAAAAACGAAGGTAAACAATGATGTACAGTACTTTACAGTTTAAAGAAATGATACCTAGAATGATTCCGCATGTAGCGAGAAATTTAAAACAGTAGCGAATTCGATAAAGTAGTCCTTTACCTACAACAAAGAAAGTAAAAGAGCTTGATTGGCAAAGTCTTGCTCTATCACCCGTAGAATGAAACGACGTTCACCAAATCTCTGGAATCTGTAAAATGAAATGTACCCAGTGGTATGGAAACGTTGAGGAATTTGCCGTAAACGTTTTCTGAGATTCTTATGAAGCGCGAAATGTTGCCCAGAGCAGGTTAAATTTGGACGTGAATTTTATTTCTCTACACCTTCATCTCTTGGGGGGTGGGGGAGAAAGTGATGTTTGGTGTCATTAGATAGGGCTTTGACAAATTATGGAAACGTGTTTTTTCAGTACCCCGATTCGATGTTTTTGTACATGACATCGTAGGGCTCAAAAAATTTTCGATGGATTTTGCAAAATTTTCTAATTGCGATTACAGCGACATCTAACGTGATTTCAGAAAAATAGTTCCAATAAAACTGTTTTATTTTTCAACAGAGAATCCGAATCTGCAATAAAAAATAGGGGTTCCTATTCAACATTTAAAGTTGTTTAAAATTTATAATAAAAATTGTTTTTCATTTGGATAAACCCTGTTCTTTTTATTAGTCAACTGTTGTAGGAAATTGATTATTCTTTTTCAAATATTTAGTAAACTTGAATAAATTTTAATCTTAGGTCCGTAGAAAGAAAAAAAACACCAGCTTATATATTCATTTTATAAATATGTGTCTCATATTTTTATTTTCATTTTTTATAATTTATACATCAATTTTATTAAATTGGAATAATATCCATACTTCATCATTTTTAATGATTTAATGTTCACAGCCTTTTCATAGTGTTGTCTCTCTTCCGGCGTCAGAATAAAAAGAAGTTTGTTAAAATGTTCCCATTTGCTCCGTCATTGAGTGCGCATAGCCTCATTGATTTCCAGTTTAAATTTTTTCTCCAGGTTATTCCAAAGCCATTCACGACCATTCTTCGACTGTAAAAAATATTAAATGCTAAAAATAGAAATAACAAAAGGAACAAAAAATGCAAAAAAATTTTTAGCATTTTCAAGAAAATAAATAGCAAAGAAAATTCAATTCGAAGGGAAAAAGTAATACAAAAATGAAACTATTATGAGACTATTAATTTAATGATTCAACAAATGAAAATAAAGAATTATATGAAAAATTTCAATTGAATTTCTTTAGGAATGAGTTGAAAGAATGAATGAATGAATGAAAAAGGGGAACGATATTGCGTACTTAATTATTAAACTATCTAGACATAATATAATAAAAACATAAAAAGTTAATATAAATTACCTTTTGCGTATATAGCGAATTTTGCATTAATTTCTCTTGTCACTCGAGTAAAAAAATCACTTCTTTTTTTCCGTCGTGATATGAAGTTGTTGTCGGGACCGTCAAAACTTCGACAAAAAGTTCGATCAACTCATCGCAAATCATTTTTTTTTCTTTTAGAATTTTTTTTCCTTCTGCAATGAACGCGAGCACAATGAACAATGAGAGTTTTGGCGTTTGTTTGAATATAGATTTTATATTATAACCAGCATTGACTTAAGCATAATTGTGACCTTTGCAGTTCGTACTAAATTTGAAATTACAAAATTATTATTAGTTCATATCTAGTTTTACATTTATATTTATTGAAATAAATTTTCATTCAAATAAATAAACATAATTTTGCTAATAAAAATGTAGGAGAACGAGGCCAGATAATTGGACTAAACAAAGCGGGTGTCAAACGCAAAGATATAGCAAGAATTATGTCTTGAAATATTAAAACAGTTAACCTTTGGATGAAAAATTACAAAGAAAAAGGTGAAAACTGTTTTGAGGACCATAGACAATATAATTCATGTTCTAGAAAGACAACTGAGGAAACGGGCAATGCAATAGTGCAACATGCCTTGCAAAATCCATTTACCAGCTGCAAACAATTTAGATTTAGAAATAAATGTGGACCGTTCAACAATTAGTAAAAGATTAAACGAGGTAAAAATAAATTATTTTATTAACCCTTTCCAAATTTTTTTATTCATTTTCATTTTGTTTATTGTAGAGTGGTTTAAAAAGCCGTGCCGCTGTGAAGAAGGAAATTTTGACTGAAAAACACAGAAACGAAAGAGTTACGTTTGCATCCAAATATTTAGAGAAAAATCCTACATTTTGGCAGAAAGTGTTTTTTCTGGATGAAAAAGTTTTTTCGACATCAGAAGATGGTAAACGCTTGGTGTGGAGATCAAAAAACCTTACGAGACTCTACCCACGTTACGTGATAAATGCGAATCATTGCGGTTGTATTAATGCTGCATTTATGGTCTGCACACGGTTTTCATTTTTTTATACAAACCGTTAATAGAATGGACTCAGAAGATTATGTACAAATCTTAGAAGAACTGATGTATCCAAGGATTCTGCTAATGTTTGAAAACTTTCCCATTCATGTGATTCAAGATAACTCCGGAATTCATAGAGCGCAAATCGTCACGAAGTGGTATAACAGCAAGACGAACGTGAATTTAATACCTTTTCCGGTCAAATCTCCAGACTTAAATATTATTGAAAATGCTTGGGGCATAATGTAACGACAATGGATTACTCGACAATTTAAAACTAAGGACGAGTTTATCTGATCTGTGGGAAGAATTTAGACCAATGTGAATTATGAACCTGGTTTAGCCATGAGAATGGCTGTAACGATGCCACAACGTCTCTGTGATGTGATAGCGAGCGAAGGGTACTGGACGAACTGGTGAAACTGTTAATGAAATGATGAAAAAATGAATGGATAGAATGGATATTATTCCAATTTAATAAAATTGATGTATAAATTGTAAGAAATGAAAATGGAGATAAAGAAATGAGAAAATGACAATTATTTTTATTACAAATATCCATTTTTATTAAAAAAGTCCAAAAATAAAAATAATAATGCTGCACAAAAATTATTGAGTGACAAAACAAAACTTTTTAAATAAAAACACAAGAATATAAAAATTACAAATTCTTAAATAACATTTCACATAAACTTAATTTAAATATGATATGTTGTGGTTATGTTGTTGTCAACAATATAACCTCTTGTTTTAAATTGACACGGCCACAAACTACGTAACTCGCAGATTAGCATGTGCGCCAACTAATCGAAACGTACATTCGATTTATTACTATATTGTAAAAGACTAGGCATATCCTCATCATACTGTATCTAGAATAATAAATAATCAAACGAACTTACCTATAAGTGAAGTAAGTACCTGTAAGTTTTTAGAGTGCAAGATTCCTTTTTTATGTACTTTTATTAATTAGTTGAGAAAAAAACTAGTACAATGTGTGTGTAACACAAGGAATGATTTCTTTAATTATTATATACAAAACGACTTGTTTTCTTTCATGCCCTATAACAGTTTTTCATTCTTGAATAGCAGATGCGACGTATGCTTTTTACCCTGACATATTGGTCTGTTACAATATTTCGTAAACACGTGTGACTTTTCAGACCAAATTTCTACTTTTTTAATTTCTTCTACTATACTTCCTTTTTTCAGGGTTGCCGAAGTTGTCGCGTGTCTGGTAGTGTGCGCAGTGTATGCTTTGCTTACGCCATGTTTACAAGAGTCTCACGAATCCCCCTGCTTATTGTTGCTTTAGAGGCCGCTTTGAACGATTTTTTAGTTGTGATAAAGAGGTTTATACAAACACCATATAAACATTCTATTATTTCTAAGTGCTTCTGTAGCGTCATTTTACCCCGAAATTTCATCGGGACGCAAAGGTGTGGATCGTGGCTCAGCGGGACCTCTAGAGGGTTCACTAGAAAAGAAACATGTAGCCCAGGCAGTGCGGGGCTGCGTGATGGAGACGGCAGCGATCTTGCGTTGCACTCGGTGAATATGACCTTCTGCTTCCAGCAGGCGGCTGCGCGGCAGTTTTCATTGTTCCCAGGACACCTTTTTCACTTGAATTAGAGTCCTTTGTTGATGAAGTTGAAGAAGGTCATTTGCTGCACCTCTTGGGCGGTTGGTTCGTCTGATCCTATATCTCAAGATGCTGAGGTATTGCAGGCAATAGGCCACCACTCTAGTGAGTGTTTGCCACGTTGAAAACTTTGTGAGATAGCTTGGTAAAGGAGTCTCTGATTTCTGGTGTATTGTGGTGTAATGAAACGCTTCTCGTTAGACCTTAATTGCGTTAGCTTCGCGTTCTTCTATGCTACGCAGCTCGGATGGGAGCGTCGTCATATCGGGGCTATGCTACCAGAGATTAGACTTGATGAGGTCTCTCACAGGTCCTCTGGATGGCAAGTCTGTTGGGTTTGCCTTACTCGGTACGTGATGCCATGGTACATCTGGAAGGGTAACCTGAATGAAGTTTACCCGGTTAGTGATAAAGGTTTTCCAGCTTGAGGCGCGTCAAGCGAGCCAATCCAAGACTATTCGGGAATGTGTGTTACAGCTGGTGTGAGCAATCCTTCCCAGCGAATTATCTCGCACTGTTCGAATTAGTCGAGCCAAGATTACAGCGCACCACACCAAGCGCGGTATAGAAACCGTCTCCGGTCGTATACTCGATGCGCAGGTAAACGATTGCAGCATAGGCGCGTTTTGAACCGTCAGAGAACCCTATCAGTCTCACTCGTGCAGGTTCTAATCTAGCACCAATAAAGCGGGGTATCTTGATCTCGGATAGGAGTTGCACCACATTGCCGATTGCTTGCCATTGTTCTTCGATCTCTTCTGATAGGTTCGTGTCATCCCAATCGAGTTTATTCAGTCTTAGCGTTTGCATCACAAGTTTGGCGTGAATTACAAATAGCGAGAGCCATCCCAAAGGGTCATATAGGCTTGCTGTAGCTGACAGGATAGATCGTTTGGTGATGAACGTGTTCATAATGGGTTGCATTTGTATTGTGAAGATATGCTGTTGCGGAGACTACAGGCAATTCCCAACACCTTTTTCTACTTCTAAATTCACCTTCACCTGGTTTCACATAAAACTTCCTGGCTTGAAATGATGCTTCCGGCAATAGAGATGTAGTATTTGAGGCCCACTTGCGCAGCTCTAGACATCCGCGCTGCAGAAGTTTCTCAATTAGGTCGCGTATCTCGCTAGCATGCTCCCCACTGTTGGCTCCAAATACGACGTCATCTACGTAGATACTGCAACTCAGGGGTTCCACTGCGAGTGGATTTTCCGCTCCATGATCCTAAACAACTGCCTTTGTCACACAGTTTACGAGATAAGGTGCAGGTTTAGTGCTGTAAGTGACGGTATAGAGCTGAAAGTATCTTAGCTTTTCATCCTTCTCTACATTCCAGACAATGAATTGCTCGAATTTGTCCTCAGAGTGCATGTTGATTTGTCTTGATCTTGTTGATATCGGCTGTCAGAACTTAGATCCTGTGCCGAGTACGTCATGTGTCCATATTCTTGGATGAATTCATCATACTGGTGATGTAGCTCAGTGTTCCTGTTGAGACGTTTCGATACCTAATTCCAGGATACCACGGCAATGTGTCGGGATTTCCCGACACTTATCCTTTACTAACTTACCGACTAACTTATCCTTTTCATTGGTTGCTTTAAAGCGTAGTCAGGCGCAGTAACGACCTGCTTGATGGGAAGTCTTCCAGTTCCCAGAAGCGCTGTAGCATGTTAGCCACGTCACACGTGACATGGCTCACAGTTATGTGATCATCATTGGCTGTTTTTGTTGGGCTTGAAAGAACCCAACCCAGTGTTGTTTTATGAGCGGTCACCCGTGCCTCAGATAGTTTAACAAATCCGACTTTTATAAGTTCTGCCAGAATATCTGCGCCCAGTAGCAAGTCGATTTTAAGTTCCGATCTGGACTGTGGGTCAGCTAGTGTCAGACTTCTGAGTTGTGCCCATCGTTTGGGCTGGAAACGTTTTGGTTTATAGTTGGTGATACGCTGCAACACACTGTTAATTGGTACCTTCTCAATCGTTTGCGGTACGCAGAGAACTCGAAGCACGATGACTATCGTGCCATGCCTTTGGAAGTGCCTTGGAGTCCGCTAAGGTGAATCCGAGTCTTTTGTTTAGGCAGCTGAAATGCTTGCATTAGAGCCCTGCTGATGAAGGAGGAACCAATGCAGTCGCCAGCAGAACTTCCTTGTGATTTTGAGCTGCGTGCATCGTTGTTGGTTGATCTGGCTCTTGCTCGCTATTCGCAGAAGACTTTTCTTACTCCATGTGCAGTAGTGTGGTGTTTCTTCGAACATACTCGGCACTTACTTGTGCTCTTGCAGTCTCTAATTTTAAGCCCGTTACACAGGCAGTTATAAAGCACAGCTTTTTCTCTCGTTTCACCCTTTGCCTTTCTGTTGTGCTAAGCTCCTGAAAGGCTTTGCACTGATACAACTTGTGCGCTTGTCTGCATTGGGCACACAAGCCCTTCAGCTCATTAACTGCTACAATAAAGGCTGATGTCGATACCTTTTGTTATCTGTACGCAGGATCCACTTCTCTATTCATCCCCCAGTTGTCTAGTGTACGTATCTGGGTGGTTAAAAAGGCACTGAACATTGGCAGGCATTAATTGTAGGGTAGTCGTTTGATCCAGCCAGCGATCTTTCCCTTACTCGCTAAAGGCCTGGTTCAGTTTTTGGGTGAACCAGTAGAAATCCCAAGAGTCAGCAGGGCATCCTAGCAAGTTTAAGGTGCCTATGGACACATTGAGTGTATCTCGCATATTGCGCAGTATGGTCAGTGCGTCCTGGCCCACTGGCGGTAAAGTAGTTACCTTGTTTAAGTAATGAGAGATCAGAGCTCTCTTATTGTCGTATCGCTGTTAAGCGTACTCCACGCTAGAGCGTATTTGTCGTCTGATATAGATAGCGAGCTTAACAGATTGACTGCTTCTCCCCTGAGAGCAGCTTTTAAGTATCTTCAAGCCGTCGCTCAGCGTTGTATTGTTGCCTACCGTGGCGTTGAACAGATCCTGAAAGTTCTGCCAGTAGTCATAGGACCCATCAAAGGGGACCAGATCTAACTTGGGAAGTCGCAGCACTTGATTGAGTTTATCACGAAGTAGCTCGACTATGCTGGACCTTTGTGTAGATGTGACTGGAAGTGTGCTCCCTCTGGAAACAGTAAGTGCGCTGATGCGTCGCATCAGGAGCCGCTCAACTTCTTCTGTTTGTTCTCCGAATTCATCCCATTTCTTTTCTCTGAAAAAATCCAATTGGTTTAGCAGCTCAGTGCTTGTTACAGTGATCAGATGTGTGTGGACTGCCTATGCCTTGTCAACCTGGGCCTGCACATATGCTTGTTGTTCTTTTATCGCTTCTAAAGTGTATTCGAGAAAGTTTGGTTCCGTAGTGAGTTGCCCAACAAACTTCACATTGCGATAAGCTGTGTGAATATTCTCAATCAGAGTTTTGTTGGTGATCAGCTCCTCATTCTCCTTCACGGTGTCATTCAGATCTGGTTGAATTTTCGGAGGTATGATTATCCTTGTTGCATGTCGAAGCTCGCGTGTTGAAGTGGTTTCCCGTTGGATGATGTGAATTCTTCGTGATGCTAACCGTCCAGCCGTTGAGATATTAAGTGAAGTCGCGTTAAGCGAATGTGAGCGAATGTTTTTATTATGTCAGCGAACAGGGTCACTGCTGTGAGCAGTGACAAATGAAAAAAGTTTTAAACGAGAAAATTCATTTTCAACGTGAGCATTCATTTTCCGATTTCCGAAAAGTGGACAGTTTCACTTTTATCAAATTAGATAACACGCACTTTGTTTGTTTTGTTTTACTTCACTAATCATCAAAAAGTGTTTACAAAAAATTTGTAAACACACATTTGTGTTTACTTAGACTGGATTAAATTTTATTTCCCGAAATTAATATCTCAAATTCCCAGAAATGTCGTTCCAATTTTGCCTCTCCTGATCCGGCTCGTTCAAGGACTGTGTAATATTTTAAACTTTTAAAAAATTATTATCAAAAACTGATGAAGTAAAAAATGAAAATCAAAAGGAGTTGGCACCGTGATGGTTGTCGCCGTTGAAAAGGGAAGAGGTCACAAACAAAGGGAAAGCAATTGCTCGGTCAGGGCTAAGTTGTTGTATCGGGAAGGGCCGAGTTGTTGTTTCGGTCAGAGCCGAGGTTAACAGGTGGCCAGGTAGAACTGGACTATCTAATCTTCTCTGCTCGCGAGTAGATTCGAGCACATAGCGCTCAGAGCAGTAGTGGTATTGGGTTGTACCTCGACTCACTCGTCGGTACGGCAGCCGCATGTCATTGCTGGCAAAATATCGCACAAAGTTCTTTATGCACAATCAAATATAAAATACTGCAACGCAACAGAAATTTAGCGATCCGACAAAGCTCGACCAAACTTGAATCGTACAACATCGTTTTTTAGAAACGGTCTTTAACATTTCCACCATATTTATTCCTTTTTCATTTGGTAAGCTCAACGATATTCTGACCGAATTATAGATTATATCTAAAAATTTAATAGTCTTAATTGGTTTCAAAATGCTTTTGTCACGGTTGATCTCAAAGCCTAGTAATTCGAACAATTCGATAAAATTTTGAAGATTTTCTCGGCAGCTTTTTTCCGATGAGGCTAGACATAGAAGATCGTCCAAGTAAATAACCGAGCTATAGCCTCGATTTCTCAAAAAATTTATCATGGGTTTCATTAATTCAGTAAAAATTTATGACGCAACATTGAGCCAAAACATATATATTCATATGTAGTTGATTCAAACATGAACCTGAGATATATAGAGGGTCTACTAGGGTCTACTCATGGTATCATAAAGTAGGCGCCTTCTAAATCTATTTTCGTGAAATAGTCATCCCTAGACAACATCACCATCATACGATCGTCTTCCATTTTGAATTTCTTTGTGTCTATGAACTCATTTAATTCGTTTAGGTTAAGCACGAATCTAAAGCTGCCACTAGATTCTTTGACTAGAAAGTATGGTGGTACAAACTATCTTTCTACTATTTTACATGCTCTAATCGCACCTAAGGACAATAATTCCTCGAGCGTATTCCTTACTTCTGAAATCGTTTAAGGACCATTCAACAAGGGATAGTCTATAACGACACTCAGACGTGGTTGTTTGGAGAAAGACAGTTTGTACCCTTTGATGCAATTCAAAATGAATGGGTTTTTTGTAATCGAGCGCCAATTTCGTTAAAAAAGTTTCGTGCGGCCACCTAGTTTTATCTCTAATATGACCGGTGTGACGATCTGTGTCTCGACATCCTGTCGTGTCGAGGAATGGGAGAGCGCCTTCGTCGCTGATAATATTTCAATCTCAGGGTTTTCGGGTTGTCTCTGGTTTTGTAGGCTTGGTTGTGCGTTGTGCTTCTGCTGCAATTGCTCCCTCGACAAGAGAAACTCATTACTAACCGTGGACATCGATTTTGCTGACTTGAGCTGTAAAAGGATACCGCTTAATCAGTTTAGATCATTTACACGATTTAAGATCATTGTCGTTTCAATTTGATTACTCACTTTTTCCGCGAGATCCGGTTCTAAGAGAGCGGTATTCCACACTGACTTGTCTAGAACCTCCTTATACTTTTCTTACGGAACTCCAGAGATGATAAACGCTCTTTAGAAATCGACTGTTGGCAGTATGCCTCTGCCAGCAACTTCCCTGCATCATACAGGAGCTGAAGGATATCGTACTTATTTATTTCCTCTTTCGCATTCATTAACGCCAATATCCCTTGGCCTAAGGCTGACATCGCGGATCCTATTGTATTTTATGCTACCTTCTAGTGTGCATCTCTGCCCTTTGCTGCATCGTTTACCGCCTCGATGACCTCGGGATTAAGTTTCGGAAGATTGCAATTTCTTTAACGTACGTACTAAGACAATAGTTTTTCCTTCTCCTCGGCTTTGTCGCTAGAATTCACATCTAGTGGCCAAATTTGGGTTTAGTGTGGATTGTCCTCGATCTTCGAATTCGGGAACTTTTTTTAAAATATCCACTATTTCCTCATCATGTCATCAGATTCCTCGCTCAAACCGTCTTCCCTGTTGACCACCTCGTTATGGTCCACGTCAGATCCCCTTTTGTATTAACAAGCCGTAAACAAAATATACATCACCTGTTTCCTGAAATTGATTGTTTGAATTGACCTACCTTCATTGATTTGTTGAGAAGTTATGTTTTGTGTCTGATTTTGGGACGAACTCTGCGCCATTGGTGACGAATCGGGGATTTCTGTTTCCGGCCTTGCAAGTTCAGCCGTTCCCGCCAAATTCTGCGGCAGCAGTTTAGCGATTTTCTTTTCCAACTTCTGCACTTTTGTTTGTAGCCTCTCCTTTTCATCGACTTCCTCTTCTTTTTCTCGTCTTTTCTTGTTTCCTTTTTTTTTGGGCCGTTGGCTTTGTGCGGTTCGAAACCCTTTTAATTTTGTGTTGAAAATGCTGCCAGACCGATGATTGGTCGTCGAATCGGAAGACTTCCTTAACCAAAGAAATGATGTTTTTCACATAACGTTTCTCATTATACGTTTCCTTATATTTCTGCTGTGATGCGATTTACGAAATCGCATCATTTACGGCAACACTCATCGAATTTATAACATCATCCAATATCATATTAAAAATGTCAATTTCAATAGACTACTGTCAAATTAAAGTCCACACAACACAATTAACAAACTTATTGTTTTTTTATGTGACACTCACGAGCGACGATCACCACCAGTTTCAAGAAAATTAACTTTGCAAGCGATAACCGTCGCACCACTACTGTGGTTCCTTCATTTTCTCGAAATTTGTAATAAAATCTTAATGCATAGCATAAAATTTGTCGATTTTGCTCTCGAAATAGTATTATCCTATTGTGCTACTACGTGTTTCCCGTACGATTGTTTACTAAAAGGTTTGTACCGTATTTTTGTGTAAACCTCGACGGAAAGGTATGTTTATATACGTTATGTAAGTCCTTTGAAAACCGAATCTCGTTACTGAGAATCTTTGAACTCACCTGATTATATCTTTTTCCATAAAAATGTGCATTGATACGATGGTCATAAAACTGGACAATCCAGTTGCATATGCCATAATGTAAAGTATGCATGGTGTAGAAATAAAGAAGTAAGTCCAAAAAGGAAAGTAGTTTTTGAAAAGTGTAAATTTTCGTATGCAGGTGTGAGCGTCAGATAATTTCAAATCACAATTAAGAAAGATGCTGATGTATGGAACTCCCCACAACAGAAAAAAAAATCCTATATGCATAACTGAAAAATAAATTATTCGTCAATAGGAAGATTAATGAACGTTATTGTTTATCATATTTATTTCAGGTTCGGAAGTGAATAAAATTTTGTTAATTATAACCTGCGAACATGAAAACAATTTTTTTACATAACGCCTGTTTCTTGTTTACAAAATCACTGTATCTTCCTTGGCTCAATATTTTAGAACGGTAAGAAATAAAATATATACATGTGTCTATCTTGAAGGTAAACGACATTTGATTAATGAAAATTTATTAATCAAAATTCAATTAAATTATTAATTAAGGATCAATAGAGTGAATAAAAAAACACCTTTTTCTGATGGACAATTTCGTTAATTACCATTAAATATTGTAAGCTCAAAACCTCTAACCAGGATAGACTGGTACAAAATTCGTCAATATCATTTCGAACTGTGTACACATAATGGGTCTTAAAGATTTACAAATTTTCTTTCAAAAAAATATTGAAATAACTTTTGTTGGTTGGGAATTAATTTTTTACCTGCACAGCAATAAGAAAAATAGAATTCATAATATGTACACTCTGTATAAGAACTTTCGTTAATACTTTTTGTCTCAACCACTTTCCTGTGAGCACATAGGAATATTTCATTGGACTGTATTTTGTATCAAAAATGCTCCTTTCTTCAGTTGAGGGTTTCATATGATCTGTTTTGCCAAATAACTCAAATTTCATTTTTCAACTTTTTTTTCGTACGATTTTTGCTAAACTGCAAATCTGAAATAAAAATTAAAAAAAAAATTGTCTAGATTATAAAAATCATTGACTTCTTCTTGTTAAAATAAGGTATTTTATATAAATACCTCGAAATGAAGTGGAGAGAGACTACAATGTGGAGCAGATGTCCACTTGTCTACGTCTTTGGGCTGATATTATTTCAACGATTATATTTTAACTATGAAGTCTGTAATGTGTTTGATGAATAATTGATATTGGCAAGACACACAGTTGAGACCATGTAATAAAATTTATTTGAAAAACCACGGACAAAAATTTACATGTCTGTTTCACTTAAAAAGATAATGATTTATTCACAATCCTAATTACTGATAGATGACTGGATATATCTTACACTTTTATCGTTGCGCACTTTACCAAGTAAAAACCTAGGTCATTTAGAATTTCTCATTTAGCATTCAAAGTGATATAAACGACAATGTTTGATTTGTACCTAAATTCTTCAGTCATCGCAAAAATTTTTTTAAATCGATTACAGTGATTATGAGGTAATATTTAGAGACTCATTGATATAAGGTGACATTTAAAAAAATTCTATTCATATTGTGATAAAAACGTATGATCATAACAAGTTTTTTCTAAGACTAGAAGGCCAGGACTTTGTACGCATTTAAGAATGGTGACTACATCAATTGAATGATTTGATATTTTTTTAATAATAAGAGCTTTTTTATAATTTAACAAAATATATTTATGTTTATTTATTCATAATAAATATGCATTTATTTAATCGCAATACATACACGGTGAGTTTTATGTCCTGGAACGGTAAAATATCTTGAAAAATTTATGTATAATCAAGGAAACAAAAAAAAACGTGTCTAATATTTTTTGAAAATCTATTCAACGATACTAAACTGGACCCCCCACCCCCGTCCCTGGGGGTGGGGTGGGGGTCAACTCTGAAAAGTTAAATACAGACCCCTATTTTCTATTGCATATTTAGCTTCCGTGAATCGAAACAAGTAACTTTTACTCAGGGCATTTTTTCGAAATCATAAAAGATGTCGCTGTAATCGATCAATTTGAGTCATAGACATTTACCTCCAACGTCAGTTCCCCTCCGGCTAACTTCAGGCTAATGTTTTCGGAACGCTCGATTTTGATCGGACTCAGCAATAAAGAACGAGTTTAAAAAACAGCAACAAACAGCTTAAAATTTGAACTATTTAATTTCGTTTTTATTAAGTCCTTACAAATTAAATATTCTCTCTAGCAAACGTGAAAATGTTAATGTTAAGGGATTATATCCACCTGCAGCGTGAAAAAAAAACTAATTTTTAGAAATTTTTTGTTGTAACAATGAATCAACAATGTTCTATTCCGTTTGATATAAGTGTTTATTAAACATCGAAGTATAAAACATATTTTTTTTGATATAAAAAGTTTTGTCATGGTGCCCATAGCAGCTGGTTATGAAACGCATTAATCCGAAAACTTGTTTTGCGGTGACACCTATATCTTTTCGATAAATCATCTGAAATCAAAAATTAAAAATGCATTTTTATTGATAATAATAAAAACTAGTCCTTGATCGAAGGGTTTAAAATAATATTAATTCTTAACAAAATGGGGGCTTTGCAAATTTTCAAAATACATTTTTGCCATAAAAATAGGTTTTTAAACAGTCGTAAAAAATCCAAAAAACTGAATGTTTGCGGACTGCAGAAAATAATCATGAATGAAATGAAACAAGAATTAAAAAGATCGGATCGTACTTTGAGAAAAATCTGTCACCGATTTTAAAAATTATTTTTCGAGATAATCGTTGTTTTAATTCACGTTTACACAGAAACAAGTTGATAACTATCGTTACTCACATCTAATCATCAAATCCTGGACTATATTGGACTCCTTCCCATTTAATAGTTGCTTCCAAAGTGTCAATTTTTTGTTGCCTTTTAATCATCCGTGCCTCTCGAGTGTTATAATGAAGCCGCTAATCAGAAATGGCAGCTCGGTTTGCGTCCTCTCGCTGGACGTGCAAATGCACATCTTGCCCACAGTTTCTATCCAATTAACTTGCAATTTTGATATTTATAAATAATTTTACTTGTGATTTATGAAAAAAATCGATTTTTTAAGCGCGACAGGTGGATATAACCTGTAACCTATAACATATAATGGATATAACTTATAACAAATGTCGGTTGTGCGAACAATTTTGCTCGCATCGGGCAATCCAGAGCGTATCTGTACCACTCGCAGAAACACTTGTTGAACACCTTTTACTACAAAACTTAATTTTTGCTACAAAACTATGATTAACAAGGGATTAAATTCAACTCTACGAAACATTCTTTGTAAATAATTTGGAAGAACTGTATATAAGACTGACTGAATGCCCTTGCTCCGCACGGGCAATTATCGTCGTTGCAGTATTTTATTTATCCTTATATAAATCTATACGAATTTTAAATGTATAATATATTAACATACACATACGCTGCGCTTTGCGCAAGGAAAAATTCACACGAAGGTGGTAAAACCTCATGTTTATGTTGAAAAACATTATACATTAACAGCAGAATAAAAAAAATTTATACCAC
Source organism: Trissolcus brochymenae (assembly GCA_030523145.1). NCBI lineage: Eukaryota > Metazoa > Arthropoda > Insecta > Hymenoptera > Scelionidae > Trissolcus > Trissolcus brochymenae. Next base: position 15,452 of record JAQQRF010001074.1, read on the forward strand.
CACATTTTGATACACAACGTTATTAGTTTTACAATCCGGAGCGTATATATAAAGTTTGACCGGATTTGAGACGCGAGAGCAGGCCATATATAATTGTCCATGAGAAAAACATGGTTTTTTCAAATGGACGCTGGCAACGCACAAAATTTGACCCTGAGACTTGTTGATGGTCGTAGCAAATGCTAACTTTACAGGAAATTGTCTCTTTTTAAACTCGAACGGTAAATCTGTCGGAATGATAGGAATCTGTGGAATCATGACTTCTCTTCCTTGATAAGCTCCAGTCATTATAGTTCCTCTAATAACACTAAGATTATACAAAGTCTGGTGCCATCCAGAGGTGGATTTAAATTACGTAATAAGATGATCGGAGCTCCTATTTTCAGTGTTAGGTTATGGGATGGAACCTCAGGCAACTCCAAAGAATTCAGAAATTCTGTCGGGTAATGTACTGCTTCGTCGATGTTCATCACAGTCGCATCTCCTGGTATCAGTTGTAAAATCAGGTCAATCAAATTATTAACGGTGTCATTCGTCGGAGCTAATATAGCTCTTTCACATAACCAATTTAGTCTTTCGTAATTTGAATAAATGTCTGGAAAGACTGCAGTGATGAGATCTTCAGTGAAATGAATGATATCACACAATTCTGGATATAGAGTAATTTGATCGTTTTCGTCCGTTTGTAGCAAACCAGCACCGAGCTGATAAAGGGCGACTGAAAAACTGGCAGCAGTTTCATCGTTGTGGAGTAGGACCCTCATATTCGTAGTAAAAGTGTGTATGATTACACTATTCCATAGATCTGAGCGCTTCATGCTCGCGTTAAGTTGGTCAGCTGCTGTTCCACGGGCGATAACAGGTGATGTTTGTCGAAAATCGCCAGCTAATACGATAACTAAACCACCCATTAGTAGATTGTTATTACGAATGTCTCTCAAACTTCTGTCAAGAGCTTTGATAGCATGTTTGTGGAAAGTTGGACATTCATCCCCCACTAACAGCATACATAAACGCAGCATGCGTGCTCTGTCGCTGTTTTTGCTGATGTTGCAAACAGGAGTATGTTGCTGATGCAAGTTCAAAGGTAAATTTAAAGTGCTGTGTGCGGTACGACCTCCTTTAAGTAATGTACAGACGGTACCTAAAAAATTCAATGATTGATTATTTTATGCTGTTAACTTCAAATATCACTGCGAAAATATTGTGAGTCATAATGAAGTAATACCTGAGGATGCCAAAGCTACCCATGTAGAGATGTACGTCTGGCCCAAAGTTGGACCAACGTTGGCAAAGTTGAACCGACTTTGGCTGCCAATGTTTGGTCAAGAGTTGGTAAATTATTAGATTGAAACACCGTGCCATCTCTGCAAGCCAACGTTGGTCCAACATAACTTGCCAGCTCAAGCTTAGCTCTTTCTGCCAACGTTATTTTAACTTGATCTGCGAAGACAGTTCCAACTTAGTTGGCAGACCAAGTTTCAACTGTATTCAGATTTATCTGGGTTTGCACAATGAATATAAAACTACCTATTATCTGGAATCATTTTATTACTAATTTAATGAAAATATAATGAGCAAATATAAATATTGATTCGATACATTATCATCGTCGTTCTTTTTTTTTCTGACCTTTTAGAAAGCCATTTACATATGTATGATTTTATATCGCCAGGATTGCAACTAAACACCGACGCGACAGTATCTGTAAAAATGAATAAGTTTTAATTTTCAAACAGATTTTTTGATTGACATAGAATGTATAATATTAATCAAATTCTGGTCATTTTGTGTATTTTATTTGATATTTTGTTTGTTAAATAAACCAGAATTTTTGTGCATTTTATTGGAACTTATTGAACCGGGAAACAG
>JAQQRF010001075.1:0-17310 GCA_030523145.1 Trissolcus brochymenae
TCAATAAATTCCATTTTTAATTTCCTATCCAACGATATATAATACTTATTTTTTCAATAAAAATGCCACCTAATCTAGCACTGCGACAGCGAAACATTTTTTTAATATAGGTAGATACTGAGAAACATATATTCTTTACAGATTTTAAAGGGAATCAGACACTTTATAAGGGACATTTTATCGGTGACATAAATATAAAATGCCACAAAAGACAGTGAGATCGGTATTTATAAAGACAAGGACAAGAACATCACTTACAAGAACAAGGATTACAAGTGTTCTAAAATTGAAACATTGATACGATCGACAGCACAGTAAGAAGTTTGAATAAGATATTCATGAAAATTGTAATAACATTAAGTGATGTAAAATGTTGATAGAATTTTCCATAACGTCAAATGATAGTTCACAGTTCAACATTTAATGTCTTTAACAAATTTGGTTTAATAAAAATTAAATAATCGGACAAAAAATAATATTAAGCAAATTAATTTGGAGAGGATTTATCGGTGAGGATTTATTTAAGATGATATTTCTGCAATGATAATTTAAATGCACATTCTGGAGCAATGACAGACAGCAATAATTTCATCCGAATTGAACACTGAACGTGCACATTCAGGTGAATTGACTTGCGTTACGGATTAGGAACACCGTGGACACCCAACAGACCCTATTAGTTATCTCTTAGTTCGAGATACAAAAGCTGGCCGCCCTTAGTGTCTCAGCTAGTAATTTCCCTCGTGGCAAATCCTCGCTGAGAAACGCAAACTTATACTCGCCGATAGCTAACGTTTATTATCACTGATTCCCATACATGCAATGTACACAAGACAATTTCCAGTCTATAACATTGTCCTCGCGAAATTAAAACAATTATACTCCAAATAACTTGTGACTTATTAACAACTATTAATTAAAATCGCGAATTCAAAATTAAATTCATGACGAGTTTTGGTGAAGCATTTATATGAGTAAATTCAGAATTAAGTAAAACTTATAACAAAAAAAAAAAAATCTTTTTCAATATTTAGATGTATCACCGTGCTTTTTTCAATGGAACCCTATTTTTCCTTAGTTCTTGAGGGTCCCCTAAATAAACCTATTTTTTTCGCTCTGAGCTTCACTTAATTCTGGATTTGCTTTTATATAATATATACTAACTACAGTTCTCTCGCAAATCTTTTGCACTCAACATTTTTGCTCAAATACTACACTTTAAATTTAATTTGAATAATTTTCTCTGGTTTGGGTGTTTTTATTTATGTTTGATTTTACATTCAATATCATTCATAATCGTCTTCCAAAAATAATCACGAAACATTGGTTGAGTCGATTGCGCATGCGCAGCATTGATAAAAGATTCGCGAATGCCTTTCGTTCCAAGTGTTTTAAAGACTTGGGAATTGAATGTATATGTACTTATACTCAAGCGTAAAATTAATGAGACCATTGAAGTCTATAAGATGCAATGCAAACCTTTATAACCATCTCGAATCTCTTACAATTTAACTTGTAATTCATGACGACAAGGTATACGATTTAGACCGGCACGTAATTGTCAGTATTTGCGCGCCGAAACTTGCGACATGTTATCGGGTTTGTTCGTTAACGAACTCACTCTTTGGGATCATGCATTCCTTGTGCATTTCGCCTGCGCCTTTTGTTTCTCTTACTTATTAGGTGTTCTGCTAGAGTGCTTACGCTATTTTGTAGACCAAATTCTATGCAAACTCTCATTTGCCGACCTAGCAAAATGTAACAAAGCGTCTGCTGGTTGGGTCAGGTCTTTTGTTGCTAAAAACATATTATCGAATGGAAATTCATCGCCCACAATTAACACAATCAGAAAAAAATTATTTTTTATTCAAATTCAAAAAGGTTTTTTTATTTTTCTTAAAGAGGAATTTTTACGGATTCTACTTTTTTCGCAGATATCTAAATTTAATTTTTAGTCATTCGTTTATTTTTATTTTTTAATGGAAGTTATAGTTTTACCGAAAGTGGTGTGTAGATGATGAAAACGGTGTCACCCTCGGGTTCTTGATAACAGGACTTTGAAGAAAAGGAACATGCGAAGGAAGAGCGACAGACAAGCCAGTAGTCATGCCAGCCACAACTCCGCTTGCGGGCACTGTAATTTGCTGTATGCATGCATCCAGAGATGGATAGACACGGCAGGGCAATCGTGCAAGCACGAGAGATCTATGGATTTATGTAAATGCATGCAGTTAGAGTCCTGAACAGCCTCCGTCGTTGAATAATGCGTTGATAAGATAGGAACCAGCGCTCATATGCCGCTACCAACCCCGCACTATCCGCCATTGATTTGTCACCCTTCCGTTTTAAGCCTCTCCTTTTAGCAACGTATCCTGTGCAATTCGTATCAATTTATAATTGCCAAAATTCCACGTTAAATGTTTTCTTTTTTCCTTTTTATAATTTCATTTTTGTACTGGTATAGTAACATTTATTATAACAAAATAAATAGTGGATGGTTGTTTTACTTAAAATGTTGTTTATGAGCTCCATAGTTTCAGGGATTAAGTGAGTACAAGATCAGTTGTTCGATGGCAAACACCGTTTTTCAATTACAGATTGATTCGAAAAGGGTCGCTAAAAATCGCGCGAAATACAACATTGATCTTTTGCAACAAATATCGCACTCAGATTATACTAATCCGAAAATGCGATTACTCGGTAGAAATGCAAATTACCTTATAGTTACACCGACCTTTCCAAAACAAACATATTGTATTAATGTGATAACGAAAAGTCTTTCGTTATCATTGATATTTCGATCCTTTTTTTTAGCACTTCAGAAGTCCGAAGTCATTAAAACCCTTGAAAATCTAAAGCAAAAATGTTTTGTAACGTCGTTTTTTAGGATTTTAGTAAATATTTTGATGTACTTTCGTGATCGAAACATTAATAAAATACATGTTTTGCAACAAATGTTACATATATATGTACATATATTAATACGCTTAAATCCTCTTTCCATGTATGACAATTTTTTGTCATTCTGGATAATAATAATACAAATAAATCTCAATAATCTTTAAAGTATGGAATGAAACACAGTGAACACAACTATTGTATACCGATTTAATTTTGCAGAATTACTTGTTTTTACAAATCTGCTTGAAAGAACTTTCGCCTTGATCTTCTAAGGTAAACGATGCGAAGGTAAAACAAATTTAATAATTCGCCCTGGACTTCTGAGTGTTAATATGAAATTTTAATGCGAGATTGATATAATTTTTTTAGAGGTTTGAACTTCCTCTTTTGGTTCGTCGGTCTAATTACAATTATCAGAAGTATTTCCGCAAGATTACGCTCTCATCGTGATGAACCGGCGTTACCGTCATTGTTCCAGCTTTGCATTCTCTTATCGAGTTCTCAACGAAATAGCACGTTGTAATTTTTATCTTTCCGCGACACTGTCTCGCCCTACACGAAGTAACGAAAATGGTTCCTTCTCCTTCTCTAGAGCCCAGGAAGATACTTATTACACGTCACAGTATAATCGCGTTTGGTACTTGTATAAATTACGTTATTAACATCTTTATTCGTTCTCTGCGTGAAGGGTATAATATAACTTTTCTAACGAAGTCATGCAAAATGTATTCTTCTCACTTTAAGCTTTAACTGAGTTTCATGTTGAAATCATGGAAACAGAACAGATTCCAACTGCCTAAATATATATACGTATATATAACTGCAATTAACTTTTATATGATCTCATGCAATATGAAATTACATTTAATATTATGTAGAAAATTAAAACAATGAGCAGTTTGTTCAAAGTCTTCAAGAAAAAAATATGAAAAAATATAACCAATAATCCAAAAGAAAAAAAAATTTTAAATGTTATAATTGTATATTGTTTATTTTTCATCGATATTTCGACTTATAAAGTGGGACCTGCAGTACGTTTTTTCCTTTAGTTGCGGAAGCTTATCTAAAGAAAAATGTGCAGCAGATTAAGTCACGTACCACAGTGGAATAAAGAATTGAAACTGTCGCAGTATGCGGGGTTGTACATTTCCGACCTTCGCACTCTGCGCACTTTTATTTAGGCAGTCGTGTATGTGTCTGAAAAAAATGAAGCAAAACCTTTTGAAGAAGAGAAACATGTTTCTTTTTTTGCACCGTGTAGACTAAACGAGAAAATCAAAGGCTGATACGCTCAATTCAGCAAATTCTACTCCAACGATGAAGTATCTAAGTTCTCTTTGATTTATTTTACCATTCGCTTCCTTGCTTACCATTCGATTACTTTTGCTCTCTCGATTTTTCGTAATTTTTTCTGTATCTGTTCATGCCTGGTGATATGTACTATGTCCCTTCTGATCTGGCATATCTCAAATGAACCATTTCACTCGTTTTCAACGAAAATATTTGCGAACAAGTGTTGGCTAATGAAAAATTATGACTCCGACATTATCGAATTAACCTTGCACTTTGTTCAACATGTAACAAACTTTCTATTAATTAAGAATATGTTAGATGAAAATTTAAAACTGATTCAAGGTAAGCAAATTATAAAGTATCCTAATTACGGCATGTTGATCATCGACAAAATAATAGAAAATTAATTAGCCAAGCTTATTTTAAAAATTTGTCATAGCTTCTTGAATTCAATATTTTTGAAGGGTTATAAAGGATTATAAGCCTTTTTTTTAATTTCGGCCGAAACAAGAAAACAAAAATAGGAGAAGTTTAAAATAAATGGTTGTTCACTTATCTTTCGAAATGGATATAACGCCGCAGAGGTGACCCGGAAATTCGTTTCAATTGCGTCGTAAAGCCTGGGTCTTGGTCTCGTCCAATTAACAGCGATAGTATGTCGCTGAGATTGAACTGCCTGCAAGTCGGTTGCAAAGATCTTCTCGCAATACTTTAGTACCAACAGTCCTTACACTAGACAACGTAGAGCAGAAAGGTGTATAATTTCCCTACGCCACCTTCACTCATTAAAATTTACTATCATTTTTCGTCTTCGTTCTTATGCTTACGCCTTATGAATTTTAAGTGTTTAAAAATTGATCCAGTCGGAATGTTTATGTAGGAACAAAAAGTGTGAATTTGTTGCTCGTACTTAAAAATACAAGAACGAATTTTTCTCTATAAAATCACATACATCAGAACTATTGAAAATGGATTCTGATCCTCTTAGCCTTCGTTCCTGGCTCTAATGACTATCTCGTCCATAATTCATGACGTTAAAATGCTGAAGAAGAACTTGCCCTGCATTGGCCTCAAGCCCTTGCTTTTACTTCTGCCACTGACTTCGACTACTTACCTCTAAATTGTTACTTGTTTAAGCGATATTTTGACACTCAAACTCATAAACTGTGTGAAAATGGAACAGAACTCGGCTTTTAAAACCGACTTTATACCGCAAGATATTGAGTAATGGTTTCATTTACAACTTCTTACATTTCTAGACACTTTGTTTATTAACACTAAAAACTCACGACAGCATTATGAAACGATGAGATTTATATTCATAACTTCTAATGAAATGTTTCATTACTAAATTAACGAGGAGTTGAAAACTGACAAAATGTAATCAACTATTGAAAATTAAAAATAAATGTTATTAAATAAATAATTGTCTATTTTTAGAATGTGCCATGTGATTAAGTTCTCTGATTGATTCGAAACAACTTGATGAACAAAAAGAGGGAAAAGTTGTTTTTTATTTTCACAGTGTGTAATTTTCGTCAAAATGTGTCTGAAGTTAAATGTGCGACGCACACGTTTCAAACAGAAATCCAAACTCTACTTGTACGCAGATAGATTTCGATTTCCTGTGTGTACAGACTAGCTATACAAACGAACTGAACTACAGCAAAGCTTCTCGATGCTGTTGCTAGAATTTTCAAGTTCTGTTGATTGAGTAAAATCGAAAGTTTCGTCGCTTCTGACAACTATAAAAGTATAAAACTTCGTCATCATCTGTATTGTCATAATTATTTTTATAAACAGTTCCCTGTTGGTTCTCATTAAAAAGTTACAACAAATTAAATTATTTTACAATCTTATTTATATACTTTTATTTAATGTGAATTTGTGATATCTTCTAAGTTTCCATTTGTGATTTGTGTACAGGCAAACTATAATCATTTTTACTAAGATTGTTTTAAACCAAAGAAAAAAAATTTGTTTTTCGCGATGAAAAGTTTAGGAGATATTATTTGGTATCGGTAGTTCACACAGCCTTCTCTCGACATTTGACACCAGTAAAGAGCATTACTGACTAATCGTAATGTATGTAATGGCACTAGTCAGCAATTGGATAAGCGCCTTAGGATAATGCGCTTACCACACACAGATTCCGCTTAACCGATTCTATGGACGTTGCAGTAATAATATTACGCCATGCGAGTTTGCCAAACAGGTGGCTAACCATCCACTCGACCTTGACGGTTACACCGCGAGTAATGGATTTCCGAAAACTTTTCCAATTGCTATACAGCTTCGCAAGGATTGTGCCGTCGAAAAGTTTAATTGCTTGGCCTTTGCATTGTGTTTAATAGAAGAGTTGACGAAAAAAAAGTTTCACGCTCATTATAGAAACATAAATTACTCCAAAGTTGTATAATTAAATACATTTTCATAAAAATACATCAATTAGCAGAGATGGAGAATAACTCGTTGCAACATGATTTAGCAGTTAAGGTGTGTATGCAGTTTTGCGAATGACAGTTTGTCAAGAAATCATGTTGAAGTTCTTGAATGAAATCAACTTACTAAACGTGTAAATATTTGGTATGAAATAAATGGAATATACATTTTCACAGCTTAACGTGAAAAAAAATTTTTGTTTTCAAAATGTTTTTATGTGTTTGAGGTAATAGTTAATTATAATGAAAAATTATTTCAGATCATTAGTTTAAATGATATTAAATTAACGTATTTGCTCAGAGACAGCTTTGATCGTAAGTTTCATCTTGATTACAGAGAACATTCGTTGCGATTCAATATGAACAATTTTGGTAATGGCAATTAGTCGACTGAAACAAATTTTTATAATAACTGATATAAAACACACATGATTTATTTGTTATATCAATATAGATTAACTGCCTCAGTGCGAAAAATCCAGTCTGAAAGTATGACGATTTTCGTCCTATATTATTTCAATATATTATATATATCTTACTTCTCGAGTCTAAATTGACAAGACTCCGATGTTAATGACAAATTGACATACCCAGTAAAAAAGAACATTTAATGACGATATAATAATAATATATGTCACCTATATGTTCATTATATTGCCCTTATATGGTCAATATATGTTTCTTAAAATATTATATTGTTATTTTATGCCTGGTATATTATCATTATATTGCCATTATATATTTACATTTACAGAAGCACTAATTTTTTTAAGTCCATGTAAGATTTGTGATTTGTTTAAGGTAATGATTTAAAATAAAATTTTAATATCTATTTGATGAGTTGTTCTGAATCATAAGAAGTGCAAATCTTACGATCAGAATATTATTTGGAATACGATTTTAGGAAAAAAACCGGTTTCAGGTGTAAAGTTTTTTGATTTCAGACGTCTGTCAGACCAGATTATTGACAGTGCAGTCGCGTTGGATAATATAGAATGCTAGATATACGGAGTTTGGCTAGAGTTTTATTAGTTATTTGACAAATTTTATATTTTTATTCTATTATGTAGAATGAACATCAATCTGTCATCAAAAAATAAAAGTAGGACACGCGAACTCCACCAAAAGTCCAATTCGCTGCCAACTTCCCCCTTTAGTCAATTTTTTACAAGTTCCAGTTACTGAAAAACAATTGAAAAATACAAAAATTAATTACAAACTTTAATTGTAAAAGTACAATTATTCCGTGTAAAAATTACTATAAAAAAATTGAACATTGTTTCACATATAAACTATAAAAATTCCATTCATCAAATGATCAAACACTCTAAATTCAATATTTAAAATTGAAATTTTGTGCAGGTGGAACTGTTAAATTAAATTCATTAGTAATCAAACCCAACTCATCAAAAATTAGACTAATATACAATTAAATACAAATAAATAATAAATTGTTAAAACTATTAATTAAAAGTCTTATTCATTAAATAATCTAAATCATAAAGTAATTATATTAATTCATATTCAAGATTGAGGCCTTTATAGACGCAAAACACACTTATAATTTATATAGGAAATCAGAAATAACAGAACAATTGTCGTAATTTGAACATTTAGAACTATAAAATGAGGAAAACGATCATTCTTGGTATTCATTGCGATTTGAATTTTGAAGAGCAACTGCTGTGTCTGTGCCAAAAAGCTTGCACGGAAAAATAGAACGGCGCCAACTGCAATCAATGATATGGCGCCAACTGGACGACTGCTGTTTAAACGAAATTACCAAAAATCCACTTGACAATATTTTATATTTTAATCGGTGATATGTGATTTGTGTTAAGAACGGGCTTTTGATTCATATCATTGCCAATGTGTGTTAATTCATCAAACAAATACATGTTTTATTTTAAAACTCTTATAATCTTTATAAGCACTTTTTTATAATGAACAAATATACCAATGTAAATTGTTGTAAGTGGACTTTGTTGTGGCCTCGAGAAGCTGGACAAATGAATGGATTTCGCTGTTTTGTATAAGGTAAGAGGGTTACAATGTAAAGTTGGTTGTGCGGAAAATGACGTTAGAGAGCTGGCCCCAGGCGGTGCAAAAGAAAGAGATACGATTATTGACGCGACATAGCTGGGATGTTGTTGTCTACATTTAGGCGCAGGTGCTTAAAGAACGTCAAATATTTCAGCCATGTATCGAAATAAGGTTCGGCCGTTACAAAAATATTTTTGAACTTGTTAAGTGAAGTACCTACTAATAAATCAATAAAAACTACACTGAATTTTACATGAATCTACATGTATTTGAAATTTATTTTTTAATTATTATAAAATTACTGTTATTCAACCGTTCCGAGACTTTTTACTCACCCTGTATTAAGTATAATAAAAATATGAAATGTACATGTATTTTGTTTAATTTATTTGCTTCGTCTGGGTAATGCCTGATCATTTATATATACATTTGCGATGGATTTCCAAAAATAGTTTCCTTTTTTAATCTGAAGGATTGCACACATAACAGAGTAGTAGTGAAGTATCAATTTCGAGAGTATTTTTGCAATCCATTTCTTAAAATACATTGTCCGTTTCAAACGGTTGGATCGAAATAATGTTTCGGAGTAAATTTGGTTACAAAAAAGTTAAATTTGTTTTAATATTGCGAGAGTCCACGGTTACCGGCGACCCTAATATTTTCACAAAACCACGTTTACTTTTTACTCACATAATGAATTTTTAATTTTCATTAGTGAATGCTCGAATGCTGATTAAAATCATGATGCATAATTAAGAGGAGTTGATGCGTGCAAAATGGTTTGGCATTATTATATCGAACAGTTAATTTTTTTTGTTTAGTAGAAATGTCGATACCATGTTTAAAGCTTTGATGGCATTCTTTTATCTTTTGTTTTGCAACAATGTCTGGGGCAGTATCGTAAATTAAATAACATATACACACGATGTATACAACTTGTGTAACCAGAGTAGGTGATTACGCATTTAAACCCGCGGCGATAGGACCAACAAAACCTCAATGTATATGGTGCACAGAAAAGCTCATGCGAAAAGCAAGTAAACGTAAGCAATACTCACTAAGCATGAGTCTAAAACACGCATAATGTATTCTCGGTGCAGCTTTGATGTTAGAATGTGTATTATAAATTTAAAATCCTCTTCCTTCTATTCTAGAAAAAAATTATAATTATATTAAAATTAATAGTTCTTATAGTTTACAACTTTGATTTTTTTTAAATTGTTAAAATCATTTTTGTAACATCTTGTTGTTCAAATTTTTTTTTTTTTGTTGATTTTTTCATAAAAACTACTAATTTATAGTCAATTATATATATATACACACACTGGCACTTTCATAAGGTACAACAAAACTGAACAAAAGACTCGAAGTATTTTTCGAATCTGAGTCAAGGTGCGTTAGACACGACAGGAAATGACCCTACCAATGTACTTCTGGCCCGTTTAGTCTCTCAACTTCGGCCTTCGACCAAACCAGGCTATAGGGAGAGCTGTAATCGTGATTTTTCCACGGACGTCCGTATCATTTCATTTTTACTTAAACTGGCGATGGTACAATTTTCTTAACGTACCGATTCGTGCAGTGCCTAGTCTTTATTTCTGCCTAGCAGCATAGTTGAAAAGAATGTTATTCGTTAAATATTCATTGGGATGTATTGTTTGGGTCAGTAGAGAAATTTTAATTCATGCAAATGTTGTTGGACGTGTAAGAAAAAAGAAGGATCGACAGAAAGAAAAGTAACGTTAACAATATCCTATGTTTTCGAGAAGAGGACATATACTTTGGAATGCCGCCAATTTCTCATCGAGACGTTAAGAAATTTCAATTTTGCGGTCTCGCAGAAGTATTCTCGATGCTTACCCGAATCTCCCCTTTTTATTTATTTATTCCTTTTCTATTGATTCCTGACGGTCTTTGGCAGAACTCTCGCAAAGATAGGAAGCCTTTCGGTTCGATAAACAGCAACGCAACTAAAGAGGATTGAGCTTGAGAACCACGTTTCGCTGTCTCTCTTCATACTCGAGCCTTCTTCCTCCTAATTCCCGAGGTATGTCTTTAACTCAAGTAAAGATGCTTCTTTGCATTTCAACCAAACGAAATTCGGTGAGATATACACTCGAATGTTTCTTATAATGATCTCAACTTCTTTCATTTTGCCTGCAAATATAATCTCGCTTCAAAGCAATTTTTTTTCTCTTTCTCAGATGCGAACTAGATATTAAAACATCGCCGTTAAAACTGTTGCATCAATCAAATCGGACATTGGCATTAGTGACATAATGTTAATAAAATTACCTCGTACGTATACTATTTCCAGAAAGTCATATTTGTATCGATATCTTGCGTTATCAATATACTGGATTTAATTTTCAATTAAATTTCATATATTGATTTAACACAACATATAACACAAGATTAAAAGATATTTTTTTTAAATAAAATTCGGAGAGCAGAAAATAGTATGTGGAGAATGAAACAAATTACTAAATCAATGTAAAGCTCTGATCAAAAACTATATCTTCAAGAAAGGATACAAATTCTGTTGAAATCTTGGAAGTCGAAAAATGTAAAAGATTCAAGTAGGATCAAATAATGTACCGCGTGGCAAACACCTTGCTGACACTTGTATTGCCTTAGAGCTTTTTGCAATGATATGGATATATTACACAAGTAACAGTACTTTATATAATGGTTGACTTGAAACAGCTAGTCCTTTTTTTAGGTGCATTCATAATAAATGTATATTGACATAGTTAGTTTATTGAACTCACCTTGAATCTGTTTTCGCTTGTTTTACAAAGTTTCTCCGCTATTAGATTAATTTTTAATTTCAGTGCTAAAGATAATATTATAAAAAAAGTTGAAATAATATTTTCATCAAAAAGTATATTGCTGTTGTATGAAAAATTTTACAACTACATAAAAATCTCATCAACATTCTTGGTGGCTAGTTAGGGCGTGCCTGGCTTGACTCGCGATTGAACATTCTTCTCAACATTTGCGGATTTATCGCTAGAGATGTTGAAAAAAGCAAACTTTTATTTATTTCAAAGCGATTATCTTTTCTTTTGGTGTTATGAGAGAGAGAGAGAGAGAGAGAGAGAGAGAGAGAGAGAGAGAGAGAGAGTGAGAGAGAGAGAGAGAGGGAGAGAGGAAGCGAGAGAGAGAAATTAAAGAAGGGGATTTATGTTGGGCCAACTGACGGAACGGTGCTGTCGACGCTCTGAAGATAAAAAGCACGTCCAAAGTACGAGACACTGGAGGATTAGATGTGCTGAAATCGGCGATGCCTCTCGCATTAAAACAACTGGTTGGCTCATTTTTTGTTTACTTAGCGTTGTTAAGTTATTAATGGAAACTTTATGTTGTTTTTAGTAAAAATGTTTCGAACGAAATTCATTTAAAACTGGTATATTTCTACATTACTCATTAAATACATTTTGTCATATTATATTTTTATTCTTAAACATTACATATTCCAGAAATAATTTTGAGGAAAAAAAATGTTCTTTCAGTAACTTGTTATTCCGTGTCTCAGAATCAACATCATAATTCACTTTATAGACGAAGTAAAATTTTGATGACGTTTGATACATAATTCGTCATGTCATCTTAGAAGCACTACAGGCTTGTTTTGAAAACATCGCAAATTTGTACTGCTGCTGTATTTTATCTGGGTAATCTGCGTTCAAACGCGACAATAAGTCAAAGTTTATGCATCACATTAAGAGATGCTCATTTCTCGAAGACGCGAGTTCCACTCAAAAAGAAATATATTGAGAAACGTGGCTCGACTGATTTGTGTAAATACGTTGCTGTGTAAATAAACTTGTCGCGGCAGAAACCTCGCATTTGACGAGCTATAATGGCGCGACATCCCTTGTGTAAATATTTCGGGACGTTCTTTGCGTTTGGAAAGAATTTGAACAAATTTTGTCATATTTTACGCCTAGTCGAGTGAAGAGCGAATACATGAATAACACGAATCAAATAAAATGGAACGCAAGTAGTCGCTGCAAGCAGTATATCCTATACTGTATATATTTTGCTGATTCAAAGTTGAAAAGTGATGGAATAATGATTCCTCGAGTTTATTATATAAATCATTTAAAACCAAAAACGACGTATGAATGGAAACATAGTATAGTCTTGAATTTTATCACCGTTTGATGCTCATCGTGGCACTCGACAATTCGACGACACGTATATTGATGCGAGAAAAATATAAATTTCAATCATTGTCAGAGCCGTGAAATGTAGCTCTAAATATTGACAGCTATGAAACCAGTTCGGTAGTCAGTTGGGATGCCGTAGAGAAATGATCGATAGGCATTGGTCGATTGTGTTATTTGCGCTCGTTTGAACGAAATCGATTGCTTGCAAATCCCGATTATCTGTTTGCAGGTGACTGAATGTATGCACGAAGTGATATCAAACATACTTAAATTGAACGAACATGGTATAAGTGCCGTTTCATTATCGTACAACAACTGTAAACGAAAAGTAATCTTATAAGTAAAAATAATTAATATTCTCCACGG
The DNA here is from genome assembly GCA_030523145.1 of Trissolcus brochymenae. Lineage (NCBI taxonomy): Eukaryota > Metazoa > Arthropoda > Insecta > Hymenoptera > Scelionidae > Trissolcus > Trissolcus brochymenae. The sequence goes on from JAQQRF010001075.1 coordinate 13,220, forward strand.
TAATTGCTAAAACAACGTTGTAGCTTTAAGTATTGAGCTGTTGTTCCAAAGCATCCTATTATATTATCTAATTATGTTTCCTGATGCTAATGCATTTCTTAATAAAACTATTCTTACTGGATACACGATAGCAGCGGGCCTTAATCGGAAGCACTGGATTCGATTATCAGCCAAGAAGGTCGAAATTGAATAATCGCATTACGTCTGTTCTCGGAAGCACTGTTTCCTGTATCTGACTTTACCGAAGTTCCTCTTCTAGATTCCGAACTTTATCGGGTTAAAGCCACGTCCCTTTCACTAGCATTGACAATTCCTCGCATTTCTCATTAAGAATATCGGCTTTTCGCGTATCGCATTAGCATCACACTATTTTAACGTTCATTTCAATTATTTTACATAGAGCCAAATGTTGACGATGTTCGAGAAAATATGATAATTTTAAAGAACATCGAAGATGATGTAAATAATAAAGAAAATTAATTCTCTTAAAAGTCGGGGTAAAATCAAGTTTAAAATTTTTTAGTTCAAAATAATAGTTCGAAAAGAATTAGCATTTTTTTTTTAATATGCCAAATATGTCGTGGTAGAACACTCGCAATTTATGCTGTGAGTTGGGAGAACGGACGACTCCCATTTCAATTTCAGCAAGTTAATTGGAATTGTTTGCCGCAGACACCAACAGAAGTAGCTCGATCTCTCGCACCCTTCCGCCATCATACGCCCTGTCGACTTCGGCTCCAGGGTATTCTTTCGTCAAACGATTTCAAATATTTTCTCCGAATTTTTATATGCTCATACAACCAACTGGAATCCGTTGTTATATTCTTAAAACATAATCTTGTAAAATGATTGAGTAGTTTTGAAATAGAACTAGGAAATAAATTAAAACAACTTGATTTCTATCAACGAAGATATTTAATTACAAATTTCCATAATATTTAGACAAATGTCTTGTTGAATAGTTATACAATCTCATAATCTGTTCATAATATGCTGTTGTGTTGATGTTTTTGCTTCTTATAATTTCTAATGTATCACTAAACTTTTGATTTTTAGAAATAATAAAACAAATGTTTGCAAATCTTTGCGAACATATAAACGACAAAAACTGTCTCAAACTCGAAGAGTAACAGATTTTTTGGCCGATGTAGCAGTCCAATTCTTCAATAGGTATTTTCAGAAGAACTTCATTAATCAATGATTCGACACCTCCAGATGATGGTAAAAGGTTTTCTTCATTATATTCAGGCAGTGAATCCCAGAAAAGTGTCAGGTCGTTATACCATCGAAAAATCGTAAAACCATTTTGACGCAAAAAAATAAGAAACAGTCTTATTTCTGGGATCCGAAAAAATTCTTCATACAAACTATGATCAATTTGGCGGATCAGTGATAAACTGCGATTAACTTGCAAATCATATTTTGCATAGCGTAGAAATATGTTTTTAATTTCGTGCAAAGGTATAAAAGCAATTATATCGGATAAATCGTCATCCAGGGAAGACTCTTCATAATTCAATAATTTTGGGGAGTCATGCAAATCTTGACTTTTTAATGATCTCTTCTTTTTAGTAGATGACAGTAAATAACTAACATACAACAGCAATGATGTCACAGCTATTCCTCCGAAGACTAACATTTTGTTCATTGTGTTCGCTTCTGAAAAAAAATGAATTCAATTTAAACTACAATTTGTCTATTAACCAGAAACACACAAATAGATCATATGAATCAAAGCCAACTAACCTTAGGAATATTACTTATGAAGATGATTAATTTAAACAGATTTGACGATTGTATGTGGAATTTAATTATGAATGTTATGATAATTAGTATAAAAAAAGTACTGCTGTATTTTACTTGTCAATTTTGACAGAAAACCCACGTTTTAAATATGTGCTAACTTCACTCTATGAAAACTATTGAAAAATTACACTTAGATTCCAAATGTACTTTTTGGATGAAAAATAAATCTAGTATTTTTTAGATTAAGGCAAACTACTTCATTCAAACTGTACAAAAATAAAAATAAACAACAAGAAATGAATGCCACTGAGAGAGAAATGAATTCAAAATTTTTTTATTTAATCAATAGTGTGATGTGAATTAGAAATTGTAGAGAAAGTTTACATTGAATTAAAAATTAATTGATTATCATTAGTGAATTCATACGCTAATATTAACCCAAACTCTAAACAGATAGACAAATATGTTTTATGAAATATGGATGAAATTGATGCACAGGAAACATAAAAAATTTAATTTTGTTCAGAAAAGATATAAAGCTTTTATACTTACAAATTATACAAATCTACATGCTTAAGCTTTTGGTAAATTCATCCTTATTAGAAACCTAGAATGAAAAAAAAGGAATTTAGAACTAAAATTTTCATTGTAAAAAGTTTTTTTAAAACCGATAAATTTAATTGAAAAATATATCGACAAAGATGACTAAAATGGCAAAAAAAAAAACAAAAAACAAAAATAACCTTCAAATGAAAATATTTTGATGTAAACGAAGAATAGTCAATGCAAATTAGTTGATCTTTTGAAACGAATATAACTTTAATAAAACTGATGATTCATACAATCCAAGACCGAACATTATGTGGAGATTATCAAAATAATACATTTCATTGCTACGACAATTGTCTGAATATTTTAGTATTTCTTTTTTTAGTATAACTTGATCAATGGCTTCTATTTCTAGTATCATAAAATGAGTATAATCTGACATAACGTAGTCTGAAAATGCTTGAAATCCTCTATCCTGTACAACTCTGATAACCATTGTTTATGAAAATGATTTATATGCAATTTGCATGAATGTAACTCTTCATTGTGCTGCATTATTTAAAAAACTCGAGTACATCGAAAAATTTTTTGCCTAAATTGATGAACGAATCAATAAAACAATTTTTTGGTGTTCAAAACTTGCAAATTGAAACTTAGAATAGAAAGCATCTATGTAAAGTTTATACAAAATTTAAATAAATTTGGCTATCAGAAAAGGTACTCTTTAATGAAAGAGTTAATTTCATTAACACAAAATAAAATTTTAAATTGTTCATGCTAAATCAGGGCTAAATTTGCATCGGAATCACTACTAAAATGAGGTTTAGAAAGAGTATTGTAAAAATTTAGAATTATTTTTAAAGTCGACGTTTCTTGAATTTAAATGGGATGCTAAATTTTTAAGTCGATTAAGTGGCAACAAATGTTCATCGTAAAAAGTTTTGATTTTTTCAAAGAGAATGGAATTAAAAATATCATAGAAAAATAGACAAATTTGAAGGGAGATAATTAATTAAAGAAATGGAAAACTAGTAATTTTTCCATGATACCGAGAAATCTTGTGACGGAAGTGAATTCCTTTACAAACTGGAATGGTAATTTTTCTAGTATGACAGTCCGGTCAAAAGATAATAGTAAAAAAACTATTTATAGTAAAAATTATAGCTTCATTTCTTTCCGAGTAGAGAGAGAAACTGTGAATGTTTGAGTAAGCAAAATATTCAAAATAATATCTAACTAACTGAATAATTTCAATATCATAGATAATTATAGTTAGTACTGTCATTAGTAATATGTTAAACGGATTTCTTAAAATTTTTTGACATGATAAGATGCAATAATTCAAACGATTTAATATTATTACCTGACAATAGCTTGCGAAAATTATTGAGATCACCTTGAAGAGCGGATTCGAGAGCTTTTCTTGAATTCACATGAATACCGAAAAAACCGTTGATGAATTCCAAAAATTTGCCAACATCAACATTCTTGCTTTTCAAATAATTGAAGAAATTTCTTACATGGGGCATTTGGGAAAGTTCATTGGCTACTTTTTGAGCCCTGGCCTTGACGAAGTCGACGAATTTTCTGAATTCGGCTGAGTTCTTTATTTTGTCATGGTACAATGCTTTCAGTTTATCGTGAGGAATCAGTTCGTGTAAGTCTTCAAAGAATCCTTTTAGCCCACCAGTTATTTTGTCTCCAAAGTTGCTCAGTTTAGGTTCATAAGGTGCCAAACCCAAAAATTTGTGTACTTTATTCAGTACATCGTAAACATCAGTTCCTGCATCATTGAG
>JAQQRF010001076.1:0-17301 GCA_030523145.1 Trissolcus brochymenae
TTTTATTTACATTTTTCAACCGAAAATTTTGTTGTAGTGTGCTACGAATTCTCCCATTATTATTGAATGGCGCTCTTCTCCGTATTTTGAAAAACAACAGTTATTCTAATTTTTATAAACAAAGTCCCTAACTCCGTGGCAGCAGACCTTACACATCACCTTAAAAGGTTGAATTTTCGACAAACGCAGTTGTATGGAGAATTTATTTTTAGGTACCCTAACTAATTTTTAAACCTTAATCTGTGATATTCCGGCGACCAAGGTAGATTTTATGCATTGTTCTTACTCTGATATCTACTTAAACCTTTAAATTTAATCTTTTAAAATCACTTGTTTATAGTTTAGACCTAAAGTTTACAACCTAAAATGTCAAAAAAATGGGAAATACTTAATCCAACATCAATCTGGACATTGACCTAGTGTTTTAACGATTGCAAGGTCGACTAAACGTTGGCTAATTCTGGCTCAGTAAAATGTGTGTAATATTGCTAATTTTTGCTATAGGTTCAGTTGAACTCATTAAGACATCTTGGAGTAAATATGACACTTGAATATCTTAGCCATTTCGCAAAATAAACTTTCTTTCGTTAAATTAATTTTTAAAGGCTCTTATTATTCTTAAAATTATATCAATATAATTAAACATGAATTTTTAAACAACATTTCGACACTGTGACATTTACCCCACCTGTCAAAGTTACCTCAACTGCAATAACAAATGTAATTGAAGTGATGTGAAATAACGATTCCGAAAACTGACAAGACTTAAACATTTGCAATTAATTTCACCTATTCACTCCTCCTCACATAATGTATGACATTGTTTGAAATGTAGCCTCATTATCTTACATCTGTCTAAATGTGTCTGATTAAATATTTATACAGTTACAAATTTCTTAATTCAATTTCTACAAACTTAACAAATTAAATCTAAATGAAAAGTTGTTCTACCTATTTATCTCCTGATGGATAAAGAAATATGACTCTGATGTGAAAGGAAACTTAATTGAATTAAATTGTTTCTGAAATCTTTTAGGTGCAAACAAACGAATCACAATTATTTTGTTTTTATATATTAGTGACGATGAATAATAAATTCAAAAAGAACATCTACTTTAATGTTTATACTGTTAACATGGAATTATATACTGCATTTTTATTTTCATTAAAAAATGTTACCATTTTAGTAAACCTGCGGATTTTAGTTTTGTTTAGATTCTATGTATTTATTTTGTAAGTTAAAATCTTACATGGCCCGATTACTCGACTCAAGGCGTATCCACTTAAACATTATTGAGCGAGAAGAACGTATGACTGGATTCTACGCGCACCCAATTTTGGTCAGAGTTGGTGTTCGAGTTCGGTAGACACGTGCTATTCATACGCTTAGCATATATGAAAGTTCAGATAAAATAGCTGCTTCCGATTGTTTTCGAATGAATTGTAGCCCTAAAGAATTTAGCGATATGAACACAAACACATTGGACAAGACCATTCTTATTATTCCACTATAGACCATGCATGACAATGGGTGATAAGTAATTGTGATAAAAATATAAAACAGATAATTTTGGAATGAACATAATTGCTGAGCTCTCTATAATAGTAATTTATTTTTCAGATCAATAATGAATGTAAGCGATCAATACTCATAAAAATAATTTTATGAGGTAACTTCTGGGGATTCCGAAAGCAGTGAAATTACCGAGTAGACAAGGATCCTATATTGTCTATACACAATATAGTATCAATGTATTAACGATAAATTGAAAACAAGCTTGAAAAATAGCTGTAGAACTCCTTATTGGATAATTTTCACTATATAATAAAAAGAAATGGCCAAAGAAAACATGTATCAAAATTGTATGAAACTGTTAAAAAAAAAAAAAAATTACAGAAATATGTATCACTATATTTACAGTGTAAAAATATATATCATTGAATAGTACAGGATTTTTGTCTCTTAAAAAATAGCAACAAGTGAAAGAAAATCAATTTGATCAATTTTCTCTTTAAAATGATAAAAATATAAATAAATATAAGTAAAATAATGAATATGAATAAAATTAGATTTTTTTATAGCCTACATTATACCTTCATATCGCGGAGAATCCCACTACATCACGAAACTCGAACAACATCGTTTAGTATAGTTTCTTTGTTAAGAAACAAACAATATTTTGATCTTTTAAATATAAATCTTGAAATTTATATATTAATGGGGATATATGGACCTGAATTGATTATATATTGACCATAAAAGGCAATATATTGGTAATGTATATTAAAACATATTGATTGCTTAAAATAATTGCTAGTGTCAATACATAGCTTACGTAAGAAAAATATTCAAAAATTGAAATGACAGCATGTTGACAATATATGTACATATTTGATTGATTTGATAAAAATAATATAATATTATCAATCTATTAATAATATACGAAGAATTTATGATCCATTTTACTAAGGAAACAGACTACCGAAAAAACGTTCAGAAATTTTGATTAATGATACATTTATCAGGGAAAAAAAGAAGAGTGTCTCTCTATGAGGCATATATATTCTGCAACAATCCAAACTGCAATAAAATAATAATATCTTACAAATTTGAACAAATAAAACATTGAATGTGTCCGATCCAATTTAATTTGTTAATATTAGATGTTTAATTTTGTTTATGAAATGATTGCTATATATACATATATATTTGTATGTTCTATTTCTATTTTTGTTTTGATGTGACGACAATAGGATTATCTGATCAATATTACAATGAATCAGCAATAAAGCAATTTAGTATAAGACTTGAAAGATGTGAAATGTCAAATAGGGCTATTTTAAATGAGCATATATTGTTTCCTGAAGACACTCAGTCCAATGCATTGATTTGACTTTGTTTTCATCATTTTGTTTAATTGTACATAATTGACAATTATACAATTGAATAATGAAAAAGTTTAATAGACTGAAAAGTTAAAGTCGTAAAATGAAGTCGTATTTGTGAGTTATGAAAATGAGGTCGAGATTAAAAATTGAAAATGATGGAGAATATTTGGTAGTTTATGTTGGACAATTTGGTATAAAAATGAATTTGAATTTGTAAGTAAGTAAAATGAATTTATTCTCAAGTAAGAGAAAAAGCAACGAGAGTGTCGTTGTATGAGATGACGTCAATACATGACCTTGAAGCATTGTCAACATCATAATTGCGATTGGCATGAGTTGACGCTGTATGACACGTACAATAACAAAAAGGCTATAGTAGAATGTGAGTTCGATAGTCTAACGGGCTTATCGATTAGTTGAAATGAAAAAATGTAAAAAAAATGGGTCAACACTATGGCCACCGTTTGAAAAATGGTAAGACGATATTATATTTGGGAAGTGTAATAATAAAATAAAATAAAATAAAATAAAAGGCGGCTGATGGTGGGAAGAAAGAGGGTAAAATCGTAAATTGTAATAATATATGATGAGGTTAAAATGAGGGATAAATGGAAGATAGTTTGTAAAATGTTGAAACGAGGTGCACATAGAGAGCAGACATTGACTGGCGATCGATCGCGCGAACAACTGACCTGGTTTTCCGAGTTGAGTAGTTTGAGCTGCTCGTTAATGAGGCTGTACTTGGTGCTCTCTTCTTTTCGAAGGGCTCGTTCTTTTTTGAGCTCGGGACTCCAGAAGGTCTTGATACTGTGCATGGAGCTGCCCAACTTCTGATTGGTCAATTCTAGCTCCTTCTTGAGATTGCCGAGCTCGCGCTGGAGATCGTTGTTCTGGTGTTGTAGCTCGCCGATGTATCCGCTGCCATCTCGTAGCATATGCGGGTTCGGGCTCTGTCTGGCTGATCTCGAGACGTAGAGATCGTCGTCAGCGAGGTAGAGGCTACGCTCGCGGCTGCGTTCACGAGGATCGCGAATAGGCACAAACTCGCGATCGTGATCGAGGAGGCCAACAGAGGCCCGATCGAGGCTGGTGTATCGCGCGGACATGCTCGATGGCCCGACCATTGGCCGAGAAACACTACGCGAACGTCCATGGTGACCGCCCGGGCCCGTCGACATGCTGCGAACGCGTTGCTCGTCGAGCATCATCACGGGACTGACGAGTTCGTCGTCGCGCGAATAATAAGGGCTGCCAAGTTGGTGGTGATGGTAGCTGCTGCCATAACTCAAGTGCTCGGGCGAGTTGTTGCCGCTCCTGGTGCCGCGCTTACTGCGACCTGATAGCGGACTCCCGCGCCCGCTCGTCGCATAACTTCTCGATGGACTGCGGTCGACGGTGGGTAACTCACCAACGCGTCGACCGCTCCTCGGAGAACGGCTACCGCCACCTGGACCTATCACTCCGCCTCCGCTTGAGTAAGGCTCCCTCGACATCATCTAGATACCGTCCCCTTCCTCTTCCTCTTCCTCTTCCTCTCCTCTCCTCTCCTCTCCTCTCCTCTCCTCTCCTCTCCTTAGCTAGCGCGCGCCTCTTCTTATATTCGATCGTGTTCGCCCGCGACTATTACCGCGCGCCGCGCAAACTCCACCTCCGCGTTCTCTTCGGTGCCCTGCTGCTCGCTCAGCCGCTCTCTCAGCTACCTAGCTCAAACTCAGCTTCTTGCATCTCGCCGCCATCGCCACCTCCCATCCCCATCATTTTCACTATCATTTTTATCAGCAACCAGCCCACGCGTCTACGTCGTGCTCGCGCAGTTCAACGACACCGACCCCATTCGCCGCCTTTCGCTATCTCGCGTACCCTATCCAACCCTACGACACCATTCGTCCCTCCAAACCCATTTCATTCAACCGGTCTCGATCGATTTCACGCATCTTTTTACACTTTTCCATTCGCATCTCACTCGCCCCCACTCATCATATTTTCTCTCTCTTTATCGCTCTCTCTTCCTATTAATTCTCCACTCAAGAGTCAGTCTCGTCAGCTCTCATTCTATCTTATAATCAATTCATCCTGATAAAAACAGCCGCCGCACAATCCCAATTTGAGCCTCTGCACAATGTACACTTTTATACTTCCGCTAAAACTCATCCCCGGCTCGAGTAATCGAAGCTGTCACAAGAGACGCCCCGTACAGTGAACTCAGCGCGCGTCACCGCTAAACCCGTGCCAACTTCAATCACTACGGATCCGCGCGCACTAACGATACCAGCACCGAACACGCCACTGGGGTAAGGTCGCCGGCCAAACAACCCCCGCGCTATAGACGGCACACGCGCTAGCGACACCCATGTCACCGGCCGTAACTACGCGTTTGTCGTGTTTACGTACATTCTATAAAAACAACCAAAATTAATATTATTTTAACATTAGCAATCTCATTTAATAACTCAAACTCCTTTGTAATCATCATTTTGAATTTTATCTTTATTGTTGAACAATTTAAACTTTTCAACAATAATTACTCCTATTCAGAAATGTTACTACAGCAAACAAAATCAAACAAACAATTTTCAATTTTCAATTTTCAATTTTTAAACAAACAACCAAACTATATACTTTTCATCTAAATAATTGGAAAACACGCATTTTCAGCACTTTATAGCACATATTTAAATTTTACTTAAATTTGTTATTATAACGATTATTTTAATATATTTATTATATCTCTTTAGTATAGGAGAAAAAAATGTGTTCGTGTTATTGACCAATTTTCAACGCTCCTGGCCTGGTCGGCACTTCACATTCCACGTACCAGAGTGTAACTCAAAGCGCAAACGCGAGTTTGTATGATAGTAGAATGCCGTACGTAACATTGCCATACGACTGAACTTTGCGCAAATGCACGACAGATATACTAGCAAAACCATAGACAGGCTCACCAACTGTTACAAGATGCATGGAGATTGTACAATGTTGAAATAACTAGATAAATACTATACGTGCGCGCCACATTGATTATAAACTTTATTGCAAAATTTATTATTAATAAATAATATAATTGACCAAATCGAACAAACGCGTTTTAATCTCCCTCTATTTCACATATTTCATCTTGCTTTTATAATTGCGGTTGTAATATATCAATATAGCAATCAGCAATCATTGTCCATACATTGACAATATATTGACCATATATTGTCCATACATTAACAATATATTGATAGTATTTTGAAGTTGCTAATATATTGTCAATACATAGTCCATATATGAAAATATGCAAACATATATGGTCAATATATGATTTGCTGAAAATAATATATTGTCAATCTATTGATAATATATGGACAATATATGATCATTTTTACTAGGGAAGCTACAATTCACTGGAAAATCAACGTTGTTTCATTGTTTTGGTTGATATATTTTATTTTTGTTTATAAAAGAATTATCATGTCCATATAACAATAATCGCTCATCTTTATACAATGGGAAAAAAATACAAGTAATGTAACACCGTAACGCGCTCTACTGATTTTGCACAGATCTTGAGCTATTTCGGTAAAGTGCCTGATGCAATGTGTTTCTAATGTTTCTCTATAGGAAGGAAGGTTGAGAGAGATTGTTAGTTGCACCGACACGAAGGAAACGGCACAGAATTCGGGCCAATTCGGAACAAATTTTTCTAATTTAATTTACTTTAGAACCAAAATAACATCTTTTTTCTCAATGTATAAAGAACTAATTAAATGATTATTTCTGTATTTCTGTATATATATATATATATACATAAGTAATTTATTTATTTCTGTAATATACAGATATCTACGCCCTTTATACACAAGTAAAACAACACTATTCAACACACATTGCATTCCAAACTTATTTCCAATTTTATTTATTTTTTTTTCAAACCTTCATTAAGTAAAGCAATGATGAATTTTTTTAAAGTTAGACATTTTCAAAGCTAAATCATACACTAGTTACTAAATGCCTTTTGTGTCATCTCTTACATCATTTTCAAATGTTCATTACTTCAATGAACTTTTTGATTTTTATTGAAATTTTGCTTCTTCATTGATTCAAGTTGAAAAAAGTTCTGATTGTAACTTTTCAAAATTTTCACTGCAATATTCTGCAAGTTTAGCTGCTTATCTTTCTATTTTTCTGTGGAAAAAAATAACTTTCAATGCATATTATAAAATTTATTATCATCTGAACGTGGTGCAAAGTTTGGATCAGTTTACTTAGAGTCATTATATTAAAATGGCAATTTATTCATATTCATCAAATACGAATGGAAAATTGGAATATGTAGGTCCTGATTAGATAAGTGAAGTTTTTTATGTAAACTATCAATTTTCCATGATTTTTGTGAATAAGAAATACATTTTTTTATGGTCATAAAGCAGGAAAAAGAAAATATTTTTTTTTGTCGACTAGTGTAATATAAAATTTATTTATGCAAATTATGAAACAATAATTACGAGTAAAATTTAACTGATTTTATTGATGTTCAAACATTTACATCGTTCCACCTAAAAAAGCTTTTATATTTTTAGTTCAAGAAATATCGAAGAAAAACAAATTTTGTTTTATCAAGTATTGTATCAATCAGAGAGCATACACTTTAACATAATCCACCTCGAGGGAACTGCCATCGTCCCAAGTTGACATCCATGAGGTGCGTGCATTATAAAAATCAAACATAGCCTGAAAGCATATGACATATAGATATACACTTTTAATTATTGTATATATAATTGAATAATTTCGTTCTTTTTGAAATTGAAGTGACTCACTTTCGAGGCAACGTTGCGCCAGGGTTTCGCATACCCATCGCTGGTGCTCATATCAGGAAAATCCGTGAGTCCTCCTACAGCCAGTCCAACGTTGATGTAGTACTGTAAAGCACAACGATTAACACAACTTCTGATAAGTTTAGATATTACCATTGTAAAGTCAAATTGCAAAAAAAATCTAAAAATTGAAATAAAAAATTGAATGGATTAAATTGGTGTATATGGGTATATATTCTTACGGGTTTGTCGATATGTACATCAACATCTCGAAAATCGTACTGAACATTATCAACTTTCATTAGGATGCTTCTTGGTCTCCACTCAAGTTCGTAATCGTGGAAGTCGTTGGACCATAAGATATCAGAGAATCTAGTTGATTTTCCATTATCCAAGTGTTCATTCTGTTTGTCTTTGTTAAGAATAACTATACCGCCCCAAATCATGTGACCACTGATGTCCCGTCCCTCTGCAGTTCGGAGCACCGAGTTTCCACTTGTTGACACTACGCGCATTTCAATCGATGACTCTGCCTTTTTGTCCATATTTCTTTCAAAGTCCTGGATTCTTGTCAACGGCTTCAAAGTTAGAACTTCAAAGGGAAATCAATTGTTAATAAAGACGATTCGTACAGTCATTTTGTCAATTATTAATTTTTAAATGTAGGTGAAAAATAATTCAATCAGAAAACCATCTAGCAAATTTAAAAAAAAAATTTAATGTTATATGTTCATCAAATTTAATCAAAGCTGAGATATGTAGCTACAATTTTTTAAGAGTAAATCGAAAAATGACCGAAATGATCGAAAAATGATCTAATTGTTTTTGTAAAACACTTGCGAAGGATTTTAATAATTATTCAATTAAAATTGTAAGTGCCAAGAATACAATTTTCATAATGCCAAAATGATTTTCAGTTGTTGATTCATTTATTTATTTAAAAAAATATTAACAAATTATTATTACTATTGATTACAAAAATTTGTATACAGTACGACTAATATCATGACCTAAGTCAATATTGTCAATATTTAAGAGTTAAGTTAATATTTTCCATATTTAAGAAAAGAAGAATAAAAAAATTTAAATTATAACGTAACTTAAATCATTATGATTTAAATTATAACTGCAAAACTATTAAAAAACTACTAATCATGTAGAAATAATTTAGTTAGAAATACTTCATTTTTAACAATTTAAAAAATCTACCTAATCTAACGGAACTGTATCTGACTGTCCCCTATAATAACCGATGTAAAAACAACCAGACCCGTAATTATGATTAGTTGAAAGTTAAAATAATGTTAAAATTGTTTTCTTGAAACAATAATGATTTAGACACTTATCATTGTCATGAATGGTGAATTCTTTTTTATTGGTACGGTATATGTATGCAATATGAATGCGGTGGCAATGCAGTGATATCTTCCAGTTACTTATATGATTTGCTATGAGGGTTTATAGCATGAATCGTGAACCACATATAAAGCACCAGTCCAAAGCCTTCAATTCGTATTTAAGTCACAGGTATTATTCATGTGAATTATGCAAAATTAATAAATTATCTAAAACAATAGTAAAAAAAAATAATAATGAATAAAAGAATAATGTTTTAAGTTGGTCTTTTATAACAGTAAAATCAATGACCTTTGAATCTAGTGATAATTAAAATATCTTGTCACTGTTTTATTATATATGTATGAAAGTATAGAGAGCAATAAAGGCTCAGTTGAAAGTCGAGCCAAATAATTTAGATTTATAAATTATATTGTGATTGCCAAAAAAACAGTTCAAAGTAATTAAAAAAGGCCACCTTTTTTCAATTGGGCCTTTATTTGGTTCATTTATTCAGTTTCTTACGCGGATATATCCAATCACCGCGTGGTAATTTGGCACGAATTAAAATTCTTCCGTAAGTAAATGCAAAAGACTGTCGGGTATCGATTTGGCCAGAGTTCGCGGGGGGTAAAATGTTTGATCCTCTCGTCTCTCGTTTGCACTCGGACGTTTCTGTTCGACCAGTGCATCTGCAAAATATAAAATCGGCTTGACTTCAATTCTGAACAACGAAAAGCAGTTAAAAACTTCCCACAACCAAGTTGCGAAATTTGCTAGTAAAGCTCAGTAATGCTAACTTTATGATTCACATTCGCTGATTTAGAATATATGCTAATAGTGAAGTATTCATCTAATTTCTTTTATTTATTTCTCAAATTTCAAAGTTATTTTTAAATTTCTACAATTTATTTAAGAGTAAATGAAAATCTCAGATTGATAAATGTAATCTCATATAATTTAATAAAAAGCATCAACACTCAGAAGAATCAAGAGAAAAGAAGTCAATTTAAACCATATGATAAATTGAATTATAACATTAAAAATAATTTTTTTTTTTTATTTCTAAAAATTTACAGACTGTGAGAACGCCGAAAAATGGTTCAACTCCTAGTAGTGTTAAATCTTGGATATAAGGTAATGGATCTTTACTAAAAAATATATTTTATACTTTTCCAACGTAAGCGAGCCTCGACGCACAAATGTAGTTCCATAAACATTTTCTAGCATCGTTGGTGTAATCTTCAGTTTACCATTTTTCACCTTCACATTATCAGGAGAATTGCGATAAACATTAAACTCATAATGCTGAAAAAAAATTCAATTTGATTAAAATTAATAAAGCCATTATTTTAAATCATGAATAAAATTTTGCAACGGTGTCAAAAAATTGAGAAATCATTAGAATTTTCTACACATAGTATCAATTTGAACAAAAATGATGTACATTTAATAATTACGTATAATAGGTTCATTGAAAACTCACGTTACACTTGACAACGGATAAAGGTTTTCAAATAAAAATAATATCATGTGTAATTGCGATTGAACATTATTAAATATACACGCAGTTTTCTTCGAAGACAACCATTTTTTACGTGATCGCTAAGCTTCTATGAAACTTTTTAGGAAAAAACAAATAAATCGAGGATGATTCAAATTTGATTTAGAAAAATTAAACTGACTTTTATAAAATACAATGTTGAAAGATTAATTTTGAAAACAAACCTTATTACAAACGTAATGACATTAAACAGATGATACAAATTTTAATTCAAAACATTTTTTGTACGGTTAATTCCTAAGCTTTTGATTATTCAATTGTACTGTGTTGGAAATTATTTTTTAATTTCTACAATTTGAATTATAATTGTAAATAACTTGTTACTATCATATTGTAATATTCTCTTCTAAATCTACTAGCTTTTACATTTGATTATAAACAAATGCAGTTAATAACTTTAACTGTAGAAACACTTAAACTGACGAATTTTTCTTAACCTGAATGACCTTAAATGACTGGTGCATCTACTTTGAGAGGTCAGTATACACAGTATAATTTTGAAGAAATCGATTTATTGAAAAATCTTACTCATTTGATTGAGTATGAATTTTAATCAGCAAGTCCACATTGTATCACGATTGATACATTGACGCTTTTTAGACGTTTCACGTTTCTCTCTCATGATTAATCATATACTATATATTTCTCAATGCTTAATAGATTAATTTTTTTTTCAAAGATCACTTCCACTCAATATTTGCGTCAAATGATGTATTGTTTTCATGAAAATGCAAAAAAAGTGAAAAAATCGAAGGATTTTATTTAATAGATTTTGCTTTTTTTAGTGTTGATATATAATCACATTCTACTTTTCGCTCTACAATATTGTTGTAAGGATTCAGAAACTTAAGGGTTAGTATTTTAATTCAAATTCAAGCACGATTTCTCGGGATCTATCCAATTGCTTTACTTTTAACAAACTATGTTCCACTCTACATCTAAATCCTTGGTGAATGCTTAATTATTAGTTCAAACAGATTACAGCATTTCTTTCTTGTTCTCGGTCGTTCAAAATTGCGGAATATTGCTCTTAATTTCACTTAAAAAATCATCACACTTATTGTTTTTCTTTAAACAACAATACCCATCGTTTATTTTTTCATATTATAAAGACTTTTTTTATACTTAAGAGGAGAATTCAGTGTAACGGCTGGAGAAATCTCTAATTTAAAAAAATTTTTTTGTTAGTTTGATGCAAATTGAATTTCTGCCTGCAAACAGAGGGATAAAAATGTATCTTCAAAAGTGAAAAAAAATTATTAATTTAATTTTAAATTTTAAATGAAAATATTTAAAATTTATCTTTTCTCTGAGCACTAAAGCAACGGAAGTGATAAAAGTTGACAATTTACTTTGAAAAACATTTATTAAAGAAATTTATTTTAGTCTACATCCCTAGTAAAAATGATCATATATTGTCCATATATTATCAATAGATTGGCAATATATTATTTTCAGCAAATAATATATTGACCATATATATTTGCATATTTTCATATATGGACTATGTATTGCCAACATATTAGCAATTTCAAAATACTACCAATATATTGTTCTTATATTGGCAATATATTGTCAATGTATGGACAATATATGGTCAATATATTTTCAATATATTGATAATATGTTAACAATATATGGTGAATATATGATCCTTTTTACTAGGGATGACAATGTCGTCAATGAATTATATAACCCACGAAAAAATAATTGTTGTAACTAAATTTCGATATTTTAGAAGTAAACATAAGATTTTCTATGAAACTTAACAAACAAATGTTTCCTTAAAAATAAAAAATAATATAAACAAAATTTTTCACATTTTTTTAGTTAATCGACATCTCTTTAATAGCTAAAGCCGCCGCTCTGTACTGCTTTGTTAATGCTCATTTTTTTATTTAAATGACTGTATCCTTGTAATTATTTGGAATATAAATATAATATTTGGGAATTATATTCTTGAACAATTCAACTATTGGTTTCAACAATAAAATAAATCGATTTTTACACTGATTTTTTCCCTTAATTAGACAAAGAATGGAGCTACAAAAATCAATAAATATACATGATTAATTATACATTATTAAATACACATTATACATCACATTACACATTATACAATATCTTGGATATTTTGACATTTCTGTCAGAAATCCTATAAATAGGTAAGTTAGCCCATTTTTTAATGCTTCTGTTGTGTACTGACCTCTTTACAAATAAAAGTGTGGATTGCATTTATTAAAAATTCTACACGACCCCAAAAGCTCAAAGACAAATACAGTTATTAAAAATTGAAAAAAATCGCATCTTGTACTTAAAACAAAATGAGTAATTGCTGAATTATCAAAACATCTTGTCTCTCCTCTATCAATGAAAAGCAAACGGTTTTTTGTTATTATTGAGCATACAAAATTTGTATAACATGATAGTACTTGAACACAAAAAGTGTTTTAAGACTGTTATGATTAATAATATGAACAAAAATAGCTCCACGAGTTTATAAAGTTACACTTCAAAGGGTAGAGAAATTCTTTGTCCGTTATTGTTTAGCAGACTGTGATAGTCAAAAGCGATAATTTTGCATCTTGCAAAGTCCATCCACACACAAGCTCTTCAATAACGTATACATTTTTATAAAGCCCAATTTCCACTTGTCTCTTAACATACATATGTATAGTAACATGACAAGAAAATTTACCGGTGCGTCTGAAAATTGTTCTATCACCGTCCAGGTTGTTTTGTTAACTTGATTCTCGCTGCCAAAATCTTCATGAAAAATTAATGAGCCAGAACAAGTTGTTGCACTTGACAAGTCTCCTGATCTATCATAAATTTTTGTTTCAGATGCGTCGCAATTTTCGTTTTGCACTGGTGATGGCACATCAACTTTCGATCCATTCAAATCAAAGAAATCTGAAGCAGAAAATTTTCAATAAATTCTAGTTAATGAAAAAATCGTGACTCAAAATAAAATAACAAAACTCCTCGGGTTACGATGGCAAAAGATTTTCCTAAACTATTGAGTGACAAAACTAATCAAATCTTGAAAAGTCAAGACTAAGGCATGCAATATGCTTGAGACCATGGATAGGGCCCAAAGATCGTATCTGAAAATGGCGGCAAAGTTTATAAATCGGATATTATTCACGGTTCATTGATTTCCGCCACTTGTTCACCTACACGGAAAGAAATGATGTGGGAATTTTTACTAGGATACCGAAGAATCTTGTGATCGGACTGTCAACCTGAAAAAATTACTATTCCATATTGTGAATTTTACTTCAAGAACAATTTTATAAAATTTTATTTATTATTTATATATTTATTTTATGAATGTCGCTGTTGACATTAAGTTTTATACTTTGAAAAACTGAAAACCCTGGCTTCAACGCGCTATTACTTTTATCCCCCCCCTCCCCTCACGCGCAAACATAACAATGTTTATTCAATAACATATACAGTAATTACATACTAATAATGAGTAATATTAGAGAAAACATTGATAAACTAAAAACAATGGATCTAGGCAATGTAAAACAATTAGGACCAGAATTGGTTTCTCGTAAACTTAAAGGTGTACCCTAAATGAGAAATATTACAAGAGTTATTTAATAACTAACAGAGATAGAGTAGCTGTTATGGACGGCGGCGTGGGAGTTAAACTACAAATGTAGTTGTCTGGAAAAAAACTAGACGAAAAAGAACTTATATAGAGGGGGGGGGGGGAATATATACTAAATAAATAAAATTGTACATAATAATTAGTAAGAAAAACTAATAGAAAAATAAAATGGAATATAACATAGTGGAATATAGTGCTATATAGAAGAGCCTTATAGGAACGTTTAACGGTAGCGAAATGAATGACGAGAATGGAACTTAACTTAGATTATACTTCGCTGCCTCGTCCTCTAGATCACTAGTAGTAACGTTAGTTGCTACGAGCTACCACACAATTTTTAAGGAGCTTTAAAAACACCGCGTTTATAAAACCACTATATTCCGCAATCCCCTCTATCTGTACTTGTGCTTTGCGCGCTTTATTTCACCACCATCATTACGTTTTTGGGTGTGATCTTTGCCACACGCGTTAATTTTAGTTAGTATATAGTTTATTAAAAAAGGCGTATCAAAGCATCAGATAACAGTCATTTCATTCAACTAGTCGAAGGACAAATGTTTGAATGATGAGTTCAAGCAAGGACTCTCAGGAAAAAGTCTTTAACAACAAAGGTGAGAAAAGTGGGGTTAAGAAGAAGAAACGTAGACGAGACTATTCGGAATCTTCGACAAGCTCTAAAGTCATCTAAATTATAAGAAATCTAACATTTTACCGTCTCAAAAACAAAAATTTTTAGGTTTCATTTTGAACAGCCAGAAATTTTGTGTAGAATTACCGGATAAGAAAAAACAAAAGATTACCAATTCAGTGATGGAATTTGTCGACAAGAAACAGTGTAAAATCAGAGAGCTGGCGCACTTGGCAGGCACGCTGGTAGCGGCGTGTCCGGCGATTAAATATAGATGGAGACATACTAAGGAATTAGAGAGGCATAAATATTTAGCTCTGAAACGGTCTAAAAATAATTGTGATAAAAAGATAACAGTTCCAATGGAACTAAAACCGGATCTTTTATGATGGAAAAGAAATGTCGTTACGTCGAGCAACCTGATAAGAAGACAAGAGTTTCAGTTAGAAATATTTTCGGACGCGTCTCTACCCGCGTAAGGTGCGCATTGCAAAGGAGAAAATGCTAACGGATGGTGGTCGTTGAAAGAACAAAAGGAGCATATTAATTTTTTAGAACTGACAGCGGCGCTGTATGGGCTTAGGTGTTTCACAATTCGACGTGCGACGTGTTGTTACGGATAGATAACACAACCGCGATTGCATTAATAAATAAAATGGGCGGCATAAGATACCTGAAACTTAACCAAATTTGCAATAAAATTTGGGATTGGTGTGAAGCGAATGATATTTGGATATTCGCTTTATAAATAAAGTCTAAAGATAATATTGAGGCGAATAGACAATCGCGATTATTACCAAGAGAGACAGAGTGGGAACTACCTCCGTGGACCTTCAAAATCATAACAAACAAATACGGTAAATTCACTATCGATCTTTTCGCGTCGGAAACTAATGTTAAATGTGATAGGTTTATATCGTGGAAAAAAATCCAGCAGCAGAAGCAGTGAATGCGTTCACTATTTCATGGAGTCAGGAATATTTTTATGCATTTCCATCATTTTCCATGGTTCTAAAAATGCTGCAGAAAATTATCACGGACAAAGCCAAAGGTGTGGTAGTAGTCCCTTGTTGGCCCACTCAAGCTTGGTACCCCCTCTTTCAGAAACTTCTTATTAGCGAACCAATAATTTTATTACCCAATGTTGATTTGTTACATTATCCTTTCAGGAAGATTCATCCACTGTGCAGTTCACTAAAGATGATAGCTGGAATATTATACGGAGGTCATATGTAAGCAGAGGAGTTCCCGAAGAGTCGATCGTCATTCTTATGGCATCTGTGACCGAACAAACGTTGAAACAATATGATCGACTGATTCAGCGTTGGCAGAAACTTTGCAACTTGAATAGTGTACCATTGTTTGAGCCTTCCTTAAATAATTTGTTACTGTTTTTTTACTGAAATTTTTAAAACTGTCAATTCTTTTAGTTCTTGAAACACGCATCGAGCGGCACTGTCTTTGATTTTAAAAAAGAAATTCGAAAATGAAAGCATTTTAAGGCGATAAATGAAGGTCGGCGGTTACGAAAAACGCGATAAGGTCCTTTGCAAAATATAATGATTAAAATATTTAAAAAAATATATCAACGATTTATAAAATTGCAAAGAATCGTTGGATGTATTTTTTTAAATAATTAAAACATTATATTTTGCAAAGGACCTTATCGCATTTTTCGTAAACACTGACGCTCATTTACTGCCTTAAGTAGGTTTTTCAAAGGTGTGTCTGCGGAAAAGTCTTAGAAACCGGAATATAAATCCACTATCCGCATGACGAAATTTCTATTGATAATTTAACGAGAAAGTTGGCAACGTTACTGGCTCTTGTAACTGGTCATAGAATGCAAACTGTAGCAAAAATTGGGGGAGGTTGATGAAGAAATTTTGATCTACGATCGTTTCGCGGGGGCGGGGGTTTGATGAACGTTAAAAATTGTTAATTGCAGTTGCACTGCTCATGTCTGCAATGATTAATTAGTCTTAAAATATAAGTAACTAATTAATTATTATTTAAAATGTTATTTATAAAAAAGAATGTTTGAAATTTAGGTCAAAATTGAAAAAAAAAAATCTGTTCATGTCAATCAAAATGATTTATTGGTTTGAACAATGCGTGAGAAAGTTTCCTTGAACTTGAAATTGTGAAACTATTTTGAAAAAAAATGACAAATAAATTTATTATTATACAAACAAAATCGTGGGAAAACGAAATTTGTATCTTTCAAAATCAAACGTGACACTGTAAATTATGTGTAACCAAATGAGGGAAAAAATATATCATGAGTGAAATTAGTAGATATACAAGGCGGGGACTGGATACAAAAATGCTATCCAAAACCCGCCTTGAATTTAGCGATGAGTCCGACGTGTATCTATGTAAACATTGCATGTTGTTAAAAATAAAATATTTGTTTATTGATAAACAATTGATAAGAATGTAGGTCACATATTTCAAGTTCATT
>JAQQRF010001077.1:0-17288 GCA_030523145.1 Trissolcus brochymenae
TAAAACTGTAAATTGCATATCTCTCTTTTAATTTCCAACCTGTTCCCCTGCATTATGTGCAACATTCAAAATCATTAGTTAAGTCCCAGGACGTAACAATATGTTGTATTATCGCGGTGCAAAAATGCAAAAAAATTGTATATACAAAGTGTGAATAATGACGAATATATAGAAAACATTGTGTGCAAAATTTGCGCCTTACACCACCGCCATCTAAAGACGCGCGCCCAAGCTGTCATGCGACAGCTCTTCACCAGCCGAGAAACAGGTGACAAACGGACAGACGGACAGTAGTTCTTTTGCGACTCTAGTCGTAGTAACAGTTGTCGACTCTCGTCGAAGTTATCCAGCTACGACTCTTGTCTGAATCCAGCTACGACTATTGTCTGAATCCAACTACGACTCTGGGCTGAATAGCAAGCTACGATTCTCGTCGATATATTCAGCTACGACTCTCGTCGACGTTCCAACTTACGACTCTTGTCGACATCCCAATTTTGGTTCTGGTCTACATCCTTCGCGACTCTAGTCGACATTTTCCAGCTCACGCTTCTTCATGTTTTTCAGTGACAACCTCCAGTTAGTTTCGCTTCTGAGCGCACCGTGCAGCAGACCCTGGATTGATTACGTGCGGTATAACGATTCGTTGTTATTATATTACATTCTGAGCAAAATAAAATTCATCTTTTTGCATTTCTTTCGTCATTCTTGATCGCCCTGATCCGATCCAATTCGACCGCTTTACCTATACAGACCACACAACAACCCACAACCAAACACACCATCACACAGACACTCACAAGCAATACACATTATTGCATAGTCCTTAACGGAGCCGGATCAGTAAAGGCAAATACAAGAGTGAACGAAAAAAAATAATAATAATAATAAATAAATCAGAGAATGAAATCTCAGTAGTGAGGTTATAAGATTTCGTCAAGCGCGTTGTTTACATAGGAGCCAAGGCAATTACTGCCTTTTCAGGCAGATAAGATAATAATCTTATCAGGGTCAAAACAAAGAGAATATATCAAAACATCATCAATTTTTTTTTGAGTTTGTCTACAGTTGGTTAAAGTTTCAAAATTTTTTCCTTGATAATTGTATTCGAATGGAATAACATTAAGTTGATAACTTGGAGCTTGTGGAGTAGACTAGACATGAGTAATGCTTTATTATATTATGATGTCTAATTATAACCAATTGAACATTTAAACGAGCATTTTTTTGTATTGGAGCAACACTCGCGGTACAATTCATCGACGCAACCGCAACTGTCGGCGCATTTAAGTTTGATAATCGGCTATCGCGGAATTACTTCTCCGTGTGGCACAATTTTTCGGGAGGTACTGTGTGCAGCTGTCGTGGTTAGTGTTTAACGCCTGAGAAGAATAACCTGCGGTGTTCGCGTCAGCAGCGCATTAGCACCCTTTAGGCCTCTAGGTCTACCGCTGTATTCTCAGCTATTCTGGTGGCAGACCAGGTAACTTCAGTGGGCCGAATTCCACAGGATCATCATCAGTGGTTGTCCAGCATGAGGCATGAGGACGGAATCGCCCGCAGGTGACCGGAGCCATGGCCACGCCGAAAGAGGAAAACCTTGAAGGAGCAGTGAAGGAGCCAGAGGAGCTTGTCAACATACAAACACTCGTCGCCAATGTATGCAGCTATTATCGGAATGTAGTGAAGGTGGGAAAGTTGGTTGAAGCCAGGCAGGACTATGTCTTAGAGGTTCTGCAAGAGCGACAAACGTATTTGCAGAGCCAAGTGAAAAAGGCGCAAGCAGTCAACGCTTATTTGGGAATAATTGTCAAACCCGACCAGAAGGAGAGACTGGAGTATTTCACCAATGCTAAGTGGAATGAGTTTGAGACAAGAGCGGATCAAGTGGAGATCGCGTTGATAGCACGCATCAACGATCTACTCATCGTCAAAAGACTTGAGACATTGGACGCATCATCGTCTGGAAGATCAACATTACCTGCAGCCACAGCGGAAGCTGCGCTGAGACTACCAAAGCTGAATTTAGTCCCGTTTGATGGCACATTTGACCAGTGGCAGATCTTTCATGACCCGTTCAAGGCCGTGGTAGATGGACACTCAACTTTATCCAAAGGGACAAAGTTACAGTACCTCAAAACATCATTGCAAGGAGAAGCTGCCACACTACTGAGCACATTACCTATCACCGACGACAATTACGACATCGCCTGGGGGAAATTCAAGGAGCGTTATGAGAAAAAGAGAGCACTCATAACCCATCATCTCAACAAGATCTCCTCGCTGCAGGCAGTGGGAAACGATGCGCTCACCAATCTGCACTCAGTGAGAGATACTGAGGAGACAGACACCGTCGACTGACGGTGTCTGTCGACTCCTTAAAGCTGTTGGGATTTCTCGCAGATTCCTGGGGACCGATTTTGATCCACTTTGTATTGCAGAAGCTGAGTGGAGGGGTACAGCGAGATTGGGAAAAATCTTTGGCAGGCACTACAGAGGACCCAGCACTAGCTACATTCTACAGCTTCCTGCAGAATCAAATTAGAGTGTTGGAAAATCTGGATCTTAATCGAGAAGGTGACCCAGGACACACTGCCCTGCGACGGCAACGTTCAGCTCTGCAACCGCATGGAATTTTTCAGTGTCAAGCGTTTGGCGATCTCAACATCTCGGAACGATATCAGGCCCAACGAGACAAAGAGTTGTGCGCCAATTGTTTATTTAAGGGTCACAAACGTAAAGATTGCCGCAGTAAGGGCAAGTGTCGGCAGTGCTCGGAACGCCACCATACCCTGTTGCACTACGGCCAACAGAGAACCAACGACAAGGCCAAAATGACGCATGTGGTCAGCGCCGAAGATGAGCATTCCGCGGAAACAGAAAATGATACTAACTCTGAATCGGAGAGTGTGGAAGAGCAATTGGACAACCATGTCAACCTGCATGCCACGCACAACACGGAAGTTCTCTTGGCTACAGCTCTCGTGAGGATATACTCTAGTCATGGCACGTCGGCTGTGGTCAGAGCTTTGTTGGATACAAGAGCGGAGACCTCATTCATAAGCGAGGCCTTAGTACAAATCTTGCGTTTACCCAAGCAAAACACACGCGTGAC
Source organism: Trissolcus brochymenae (assembly GCA_030523145.1). Lineage (NCBI taxonomy): Eukaryota > Metazoa > Arthropoda > Insecta > Hymenoptera > Scelionidae > Trissolcus > Trissolcus brochymenae. The sequence continues at coordinate 3,116 of JAQQRF010001077.1, forward strand.
AATAAGTGGACTACAGGGAACACAAACCGGGTTGGTCACGCATTCTGCAAAGTTTCAATTTTCCCCCGTTCATGATAGTTCAAATGTTTATGATCTGACCGCATACATATTACAACACATCACTAACTATCGACCCAAGAAGTTCTCTCCTCAGAAATACGCTGAACTGCGCCACCTAGTTTTGGCGGACCCAGCGCCGAGTACGAGTCTGAAGGTCGATTTACTCCTGGGGGCGGATATACTTGGTCAGCTGATGCAGGAAGGCCTCATTCGCTTGCAAGGTACACAAGTAACTGCCCAAGCAACCAAATTGGGTTGGATACTATCAGGTCCTAAAGCTGAGGCTCAGAGCTCGCACATGGAGAGCCCGCCATAGATGAGAGCATGTTACTCCAGCGGTTCTGGGAGATTGAAGACATGTCCCGAAGAGGACGTGAGTTATGAAGACTGGTTCAGGAAAACAACCACAAGAGATCCAACGGGGCGATATGTTGTGCGACTGCCTTTCAAGTCTGATGGAGAAAAACAGAGGCTGGAATCATCAAAGGGCATTTTTATAGCCTCTTGGCTGAGTGTGGCGAGGAGGCTCAACAGGTCAGCAGAGCTACGTGAACAATACGATGATTTCATGACGGAATACAGGAACCTCGAGCACATGACCGAATTGAAAGAGGATGATGCTGACTTCGAGAGACGAGTATTCCTGCCGCATCATGCAGTGGTACGCGAAGACTGGTAAGGAAGACTGCAAAGAAGGTGTGTCATTAAATGATGTTCCGTCAAATTTCTATGCACCCAGAGGACAGGAGATTTCAGTGCATAGTTTACTCGGATGTTAACTCAGAGGGGCTCAAATTTTACCAGCTCAACACCGTTACATACGGCACAAGGCCCGCACCCTATCTTGCCAACCGAGTCATCCAAGAAGTGGTGCAGCAACATGGCGAGGAGTACCCCATGGCCGTAGAGTTCCTGACAATGTGCATATATGTTGATGACGTGTTTCTTGAAGAAGCTGCACGCGAAACGCGATTTCAAGTTGAACAACTGCTCAAACAAGGTTGTTTGGAGTTGAGGAAGTGGTCAGCTAACTCCGATACACTCCTACCCGACGCTGGTGAGAACTCAGCTGAATTCTACATCGAACCTACAGGAGTCGATACCAAAACAGTCTTGGGCATTACTTGGTCGTCACAGAGCGATCATTTTTCTGTGAAAGTCAAGGAGATCGACAAACACAGTGCTGACCAAGCGGACGATACTCTCTAATACTGCAAAGTTATACGATCCTCTGGGCTGGTTGGTGTTTCGAGTTTCGAGGCGCCATTTGTAGTACGCGCCAAACTGATTATGCAGACGTTGTGGCTGGCCAAGGTCGACTGGGACGAACGAAATCTTCCTGCAGAGATACAAACACAGTGGCAAATGATGTGCAGCGAGTTACCTGCATTGACCAAGGTGGCGATTCCAAGGTTCGTGGGAGCCGGAGGACAGCCAGCAGTCATCAAGCTGATAGGTTTCGCTGACGCCTCCAGAGCAGCCTACGCAGCAGCGGTCTATTTACGGATAAAAATTTCACATGGCGATGTCAAATCCAACTTAATTCAGGCCAAGAGCAAGGTGGCGCCGATAAAGACGTTATCCCCCCGCCTGGAATTGTGCGGGGCAGTGTTGTTGGCCAAGCTTGTGAAGAGGCTGGAGGCTTCTTGGCTGGGGAAGATTGACTAAGTCTGCTGTTACACAGACTCATGCATCGTGTTGGACTGGCTTAGCAGACATGCATCAAGCTGGCACACCTTTGTTGCCAACCGAGTCAGTTTGATAAAAACTCTCCTTCCCGAGGTGGAAGGAAACATGTGCCGGGAAAAATGAATCCTGCTGATTTACCCTCGAGAGGACTTTCGGCTCAAGAACTAATGAGTTCATCCCTTTGGTGGCAAGACCCGAACTTGGACACTCTTCAACCGGGAGTTCCCCAGCCGGCAGAACGAGAGGCGGGAGCTCATGAAATAGCTCGTGAGGCTTGTCACAACCTTACAGTGCACCGAGACACGAAAGCTGAGCTGCCGGAATATCTGACACACTGCTCATCCTGGAAACGGCTGACCCGGATCATTGCTTATTGTTTGCAGTATCTGGATATCTTGAAGCAAAGGAGCAGACAGCCGAGAAGTGAGACTGACGTTCACAGTCTACTAAGAAGTCACCAAAATCGAACACTACTCCAGGTAGAGCAGGTTCCATGGACTGAGCAAACACTGACTGCATCACTTCTAAGTCGTGCCGAAACCCACATCCACAAGATGCAACAAGCTGCAGCGTTCTCTGGGGAAGTCAGCACCCTGTCAAAAGGGCATCCAGTCTAAGACTCGCTGAATCTAGATGCAGCGAGTCACCACCGTTTATGCACGTGGGCTTGGATTATGCCGGCCCATTTGCCATGAAAACCGCTTCAGGTCGAGGGCACAAATCTCGCAAAATCTGGGTAGCCATCTTTGTATGTTTCGCGACCAGGGCGGTTCACCTGGAAATTGTGGACGACTGCTCTACCCCGTCCTTCATCGCAGCGTTTAAATGCTTTGTTTCTCGTCGAGGACTACCCGGTGTGCTATATAGCGACCAGGCAACCGCATTTAAGGGTGCTCATAACGAATTTAACAAGATTTTTGCAACAATTGTCGGGAGCGCCGAGTGGCAAAACTACCTAGCTATGGAAAGGATCGAGTGGAAGTTTATCGTTCCAAGTGCACCACACCACGGTGGAATCGGGGAGGCCGCGGTGGTTGGAACCAGACCTCAGGTTGCAACGAGATGCACACCATGATCAGCCAAATAGAAGCCTGCGTAAATTCCAGACCATTATCCCCTTGCACAGATCACTTTTCAAACGCACCAGCCCTGACACCAGGACATTTTTTGACAGGTAGGAACCTTCAGTCTGTTCCCGATCGCAATCTGCTGGATAAACCCATCAACATGCTTTCGAGATGGCAGACCACCACGCAGGTAGTACAGACCTTTTGGAATTGATGGAGACGCGAGTGTTTGCAAATATTCTATCGGCGACTCAAATGGCAAGCCCTGGAGGACAATATCCAGGTGGGAGATGTAGTGCTACTCAAAGAGGATAATCATCCACCCTGCGACTGGGGGCTGGCTCTCGTCATCGCCACCAAAGCAGGGAAGGACCAACTCGTGAGGGAAGTCACTGTTCGCACTCGTAAAACTCTGCTTGATCGCCCAATCACTAAATTGTGCAAACTTCCTGTCCTTGATGATCTGCAATACACTTGCAATACACTTGCTTGTATTATTACACACCGCAATATATCCTCACTGTTTCACACTTTCTTGTTTGGCTGACTTATTATCCAACATGCACATTGCGCTTTCGCACATTCTTTCCTTTCCTTAAGGTTCCCCAGTTCATTTGACTCTGTTTTTTAGATGGAAGGCAACCAGCACAACCTGAACCTGGAGAACGATGTGTCCTTCTCCACTGAGGACGAAGCTTACAGTGAGAGCAATCGCACTGCCTTCGAAGAACAGTGGGCCAGTGTGCATTTGAGCCAAGACATGTCCGAGATTTCACGCTCAACCGTGTTTGACTCACCGAAGAGAGGCCCTTATCAGGCGTCACCATCCTATACGTCGCCATATCCTCCACCTAACTTTAACCCTCTGCGTCGCTCACGGGCTACTCGGTGGTCGGATACAACTACAGGTTCAAGCACGAGCGAGCAAATGCCTGGGGCAGCGCGGTCAGTCGGACCCACAAACCTTGCTCCACGATCAAGTGTCAAGCATCTCTCGACTGCGAACTATTTTAGATTACCTCGTCCACCCAAGCGAGGGTGGCTGCATCCACCCAGCGCAGCCAGCTGAAACTTATACGCCCACAGCTGCCAAGGAAAAGTTAGCCAGCCAGGCCCATCAACCGGCACTGCGTCAACTATCCAGTACTAAGCTTCCGCGCGCTGGCACAACTTACAGCCGTCATTCTGGAGGAGCTCCTCGGCAATTCACCCCCCAGACGGTCACGCATGCAACAGGTGCAACCGGCGAGAACGTCAGTCAACTTGCTCTGCGAATTCCTTCACCACGAAATGCACCCATGCGGGACCCCAGAGGTCCTGTGCCTGCCAGCCCAACACCCTCAGAGATGTCGTTGAGCCGGTGCTCCGCCGAAGAGATGGAGATTTATCATGCCATATTTGCCAGCGACTCAGAGGATTCTGAAGCCGAACCTCCTAGACGTCGACCTCAGAACGTGACGGGAAAACAACGGCAGGAACGCTTGAGAGTGGTCGCCAGGCTTCCTGTCCCTTACGTTGTACACCCTTCTGAAATCCCCGTCTATAGGGATCGTTACTTGCGGGGTAAACCGCTAAAGCTTCGCATCAACATTTCGTGCGCACTGTGCAGCAGACCCTGAATTGATTACGTATGGTATAACGATTCGTTGTTATTATATCTTTTTGCATTTCTTTCGTCATTCTTGCCCGCCCTGATCCGATCCAATCCAACCGCCTCACCTATACAGTCCACACAACCGATTTCAGTCACACAACAACACACAACCAAACACACCATCACACAGACACTCACAAGCAATACACATTATTGCATATAAAATTGAATATATAGTAAAACATTTTTACTTTTAATATATTTATATTTAATAATATAAACATAAAATAAATTTGATATTCAAATTCAATTCATTTTCGATGAGTCTCTTGACAGAAACCTCCACGTGGTGAGACTTGGGCAATAATTATTAAATAACAATACTGTTGTATTGATATTTAATAATTAGCTGTCATCCTTAAAACTTGCAAAATTTTTATAACGAAAGTTTTAATTTTTAATACGGTTGTCCATTTATTGTCCATTTATTGTAAGTAGACAAGTTTGGGGGGAGACGCGTAGAGCCGGGGGGTGTAGCCCCCCAGAGGTTGGCGCGCGTAGCGCGCAGGGGGCGCGGCGAGCGCAGCCCACTAGTATATTTAAAAAAAGACTCACTCTACTGTACAAGTAATTGTACAGATGACTTTGAGTAAATCTAATTTTTTGTTTTGATATTCAAAAACGTAAACACACTGAATCAAATTGTTCAAACGCAAGAAAATCTAATACATAATTATTTATTAAAATCATAATAATGACTCTTACTATGGAGAGATGGTACGAATATAGTGGTGCTCGTAGAGAGGTAGGATGAGTCGCTCGTGGGCACTTACACGCACAACGTTGCGAACGCGAAAAAGGATCTTAGCCAAAAACTTGAAGAATACGATGTTGCGGCGTGACAATGTTTACTCGCGCACGACAAAATATAGACTGATTGTGACGACAATTTCGGGGTCAGTTTTGGGTAATTATTGCTGACCCAGGTACCTATGGGCTAGATGACGTAGTGGACAAACACGGTCGTAAAACTATTGATAGTCTAGGTCAACCGTGTTTGTCCAACATTGCCTAATTGATTTCTAATGTAAAAATGAGTCTCAGCATAAAGCAATAAAAGCGAAGATTTGATGAAAATGCTTTTAGTTTTACGACTTTATTTTGGCGTGACATTTTCCTCGGTCAATATTAGAAAAATATGTAATACCCATTTCTAATCTGTCTCTAGCGGTCCGATTATTACGATGTGCCGTTTCATTTACGTTCATTTCATTCTCTTCCGGCCGTAGATCTGTATAGGCAATAGTTTGTTATCTGGTCGATCTTTCAATATTTGTGAATTAATAAGATTTTTATGTATTTTCTCACAAATAATAAAATTTCTATGTGATAATGTTGACAAACGTATTGCCTTTTAGATTCTCGGGCCCATTTTATGGCTTAACCCTTTGACATATAGTGTGCCCAAAAAAGGCACACCTTAGTAAAACTGGTTTTTTTCATAGAAAAATGAAATTTTTTTTTATGAAACTTGTTACTGTAGGGTTTTTAGGGCCCCTGAACACGAATTCAAGTCAATTTTTCGAAAAAACGAAATGGCGGATCAAATATGGCGATTCAAAAGTTGGACTTTGCTGTAATTGATTTAATTTTCATTTTTCTAAATCAGAAACTTGTACAGGAGAGTATTTTGGGTTTCTTCAAGCAAATCTAAAATAATATTTTCAAAATTCTAAATGGCCGCTACGATGACTGACCAAAAACATCAAAAATAAACTGTTTACTATAAAACTCGGTATATTAGGGTTTTTTGACTGGTAGATTACGAACCTGACATTCGCAGATTTGCGAAATTCAAAATGGCACATCCAATATGGCGGACCAAACCCCGAAAAAATGACCTGTTTACTATGATACTCGGTATTTTAGGTTTTTTTGACCCGTATTCACTCGCAAATACACTTTATAAGTTGTTTATTTGCATTCCGTAATATTTTTGTTCTTTGTTTTTTGTCAAGATGGCGTAGCGCGCAAAGAATGTACAGTTTTTGTCAGGGTAGGGTAACCAAGTTATGCTGGTTACATGTGAACGACTGGTACGTGCGTACACGTGTCGCCAAATTTATTGTTTTGCATTTTTGGGACATAAATGTAATGATGTCGGTTGAATGGAAAAATGTTCGAATTCGAAAATTATTCGGTGGATTTAGGATTATCTGGTCAAATTTGCTTTGCCATGAATTGAATTTGCCCACGATCGCGCGGATTTTTAAACAACACTATAAAATTCGTGTTTAACGAGATGTTTCTTTGTTCACGTCCTTGATAAAAAATATTTTGCTTTATGTAGATGACATTCAAATTTTTGTGTTGGCTCCTTTTGGTAAACAAGTCGCATATCGAACTGTTCAAAGAGTTACGCATCAAATTATCGATTACCATCAATTGAGGCTCTCCATCACCGGTAAAACTTTTCGTGAAATTCAACATTGTCACCGTATACTTTGTACGTTGGTTGCTATTCAGCAAAATAAGCCATGATTCGACTGAATTTCGTATCGCTCATTTCATGGATATGCTTTAAAAAATTTTTTACAAAAACTGATTTGCCACAACTCTTGGGTCTTGCTATGACCGATGTCCATGGATGTTTCCATCGTGTGTCTATTGCACCCGAGTAGAGGCGGCGATGACGCGGGGATAACAAGCTTATCAATGGTTTCGAGCTAATTGGCACGAGCAAGGACTAGCTCATAGTTGCTCGTGTGGATGAGCTCATCATTTTATTACCAGCTGATGATTTTCCGCACGAGCCCAATGAGCTTATGACTGCTCATGCATATGCATTTTGAAACTTTTAAATCTGTCGGTATGTTTCTTTTTGTACGCTAGTGTTTTGGAACTGAAGTTGTATTGAATGTTCAAATTTTCAACTGCCGCTTCTAAATAATCAAGAATATTTCTCACACGTTCAAACTCTTCTTCGCTATAATTCATTTTGTTTATTGTACCTTGCAATGAGGCAGTTTGGCTTTGTACTATTTCTTTTTTTATTTTGTTTTTATCTGTGAATCGCACAAAGTTTCTATAAATTTGTCCGACACTAATCGGTCCCGATATTCAATAATTTTTTGTTTGATCAAAAGTTAAGTGTTTGAAACAACACTTCGCAGCTCTTTCGCTGTGCCTTTCCAACTATTTGTTCCAAATGTTTGACTCGTCTTTTCAGTTCTGCAAATTTATCTACATCCTCGCTTAAAAAAAAGCTACACGTTCCTCTGAACGACTCCAGTTGCGATTCGAATAATTCTTCGATAACTTTAACAGTGATGGATTCTTCAAAATTTTTAATTCCACTTTTAACCGTTTTCTTAAAAAAATCAAATTCGTTATTTATTGAATTGAATGTATTTAAATGCGATATTCAAATAATAAAATAAAATAATAAAAATAATAAAATAAACTGCCAAATTACAAATTGCACAAACTAAATGAACATTAAAACCGTTACAATATGCCAAATTCCAATAATTTTCATTAATTAATAATAAATAAATGAATAATAAATTTCATTAATTAATTAATGCAAAAACTATTATTAAAAAATTGAATATAAGGCTAAGAAAACGTTTTCATCAAGGGCTTCAAAATTAAGCACACCTGATGAGGCAATGCGCTACAAACACATTGCATGAGACAAGAAAATAATCAATCTTAAATGCAAAAATATAAATTAAAAATCGAGATACTACTTCAATTAGTGCGAGATACAACTCACTGCAAAATTTAAAACTATTTACACAAAAAAAAATTAAGTGCCGTAAAACCACTCAAACGAAAGAAAATCAGAACGGGCTCACCAACTTCTAGCCCGTTGATCAGCGACAAAGTTCAAAAGTTGGCCAAGAATAATAACCGCACAATTGAAAAAAAATAGAATGTAAATTGCTGTTAATCGACGGTTAAATAATGAACGACTGCACAACAACTAACTAATTACAAATTTTCGGGTTGTTTATATTCCAGATGTGCCGAAGTTGGAGGGGAAAATTACTAGCGCGAAATTTTGCCAAACTCGAAATTTTATTTACAAAAATAAAACTTCAATACCTTCGAACGGCCCCCGGACGATATATCGTTTTTTTCTTCGTTTGATAAATGTTTCTTGGAAATCTGGATGCTTTTGTTTTAAATTTCAAAAACATGTTTATGAAATCGCTAAGTAGACCACTTTTTTGTCACAGGATTGTATTGAGTTATTTTATATTGCTATATTTCATTAATTTTGAGAACTTTGTGACCTTTTGTGATTGCTTTTTTTAACTTCATCGACAACCGACGTACCAGAAAATAAACGTTTGTTAACATTTTCATGTGTACACTCTGTTTGGCACATTTCTTCAGTACATTTTCTGCAAAGTGAAAAAAGTAATCTATTATGCATTCGATGAGAAAATACAGGATGATAAAGATCGAGCGGTGTTAAAATATCACATTTAATCGTACCTTTTACTTTATCTAAATTGTCTACATTATCACCGATAAATTTTAAACACTCGTCATGCCCAATATAATTTTTTGTATGCCACAAGGCATCTAAAAATGATATCCCTTGGATATTTGCCTGTCTTACATACATAAGGATAAAGCGAACATACATCGATATAAGAAAATTTTTCATTGTCATTACATTTATAATAAGTTTTAATGGGCCCAGTTCGACCTCCGAAAAAACCATCTCACGGGTTGAGCGTTTTCGTATTTATCCATTTTTTTTATTTTAAAAAATAAATAATGTTTTTGTGTTCGCAGATTTGTCTGTCAAAATTACATACCTACATTTCTTCTACGTTGTATTCCGCGGCACGAAGATTTGTTGTTGTAAATTCGGTTTTTTCATGTCTGATATTGAAAGTCGTGTTATCGTTCAGTATCATGTCACGATGGTTTTTTATACATTGCATACATCTATGCCAAAAACAGCCATGATATTGTTAAACTGTGTTTATACTTGAATCGTAACCGTCAAGATAACCTCCTGGCAATTTCACTACTGTCTGTCGACCAGCATGTTGAATGTTTCGTTTTAAATTTTCTTCGACCCACAGTAACCATTTAATCCCTTTTTTGGAATGTGTGCTTGTCATACGGTAACTATTTTGCAGTATAATAGATATTGTGCCTGGTTTCAAACAATTTTTTTGTATAGTAACGAACACGTTGGAGCAATCGTCATACACTGTGTAAAGAAACAAATGTTACCGTGTTCCAGAATAAGTTTTCTTAAAGCAATACACGCTTGTCGGGTCCATAATAATTATCACGTCCATAATACAATACTCAACAAATTTCTATTTGAAGTCAATCGTGTGAGATTCAAGATTTAGCGCGTTTTACCATTAAAAAAACTGTGTTATATTTTTTACCGACATGTCATCTACACCGTAATATTTGGGATCTGGCAACTCTCCGATATAATTTTGATTCTCTATTTTATTAAAAAAATGTTGAAAATATCCTTTCGAAATCTCTTGAGTCAATCCAAAAGCTTTCGGCAACGCGCTTAGTGGCATATTAAAATAATTTGAAATATCGATAATTTTGGTTATACTTATTTTTTACTTACAATTTTTGTACCATTCGGAATAAGAGAAAGGAGTTGGCGAATTAGTTTTTGCATTAAATTTTGCAGAAGAAATTGCATATCGAAACTTATCCCGTTATGCGCGATGCAGATATATTCTAAAAATTTGGTGAAGTCTGGGATTGCATGATCCAATAGTTGATTCCCTGAATCTGTGTCAAATATATATTCTCTCACTTCACATTTGTTACATTGTTCCGTCAAGTCATTTTCTTTTATACATAAAGTGCGACACATAAGTTTGGTTCATGAATGAAAACGATTTTATTACACCCGTTGACCTTTGAGTCGTTTTGTCTTGTTTCGAAATCCTAAAAGTGAAATTTAACGTTGTGTATTTTTCTGATTGCTTTGTCATCAAATTTAACAGGTTTCATGTAACAATGATAATCGTTTGTTACATTCTTTTCATTACATATTGAGCAATAATTATTTTTGTCACATTTGTGTTGTGAAGGAATTAGTTTTCTTCATTAGTGTTCAAAATATCGATACACTTTATTAAACATTATGCAAAATTTTTATCATCAAAATAATAAATATATAATCAAAATAATAAATTTCATTATGCAAAAACGCTCAAGTTATTTTTTACATTGTATGAACCTTGTTTCAAGTGATTGTCTTAACAGTTTTTGTCATAAAATGAAAGGTTGCAAATTTTACAGTTTATATTTTTTCGTTTATTTATATCCACTGAACAGAATACAGAAAAGCATTGTGGGCATTTTTTAACACATTTGTGACATATGAGAGATGTGTCTGAAGACAAGACACTTGTCACGTATGCGAAAAATTACCCTGAACGCTTTTCATACACCGCGGGAACAACTTGACAGAATCACACACACTTTTTGATGGTGCGTACGATTCAGTGCGTTTGTGTTGGTCAAAGCACTGTTCACCGAAAAAATAACGACGACAGTCTCCGCACCGAATTTGTAACTATTTGAAATTTGAATTTGAATTTAAATTTGAAACTACCAGAGTTTCAAACAGTGGCGATGACAAACAACGGATGCATTTTTTAATACATTTATATTTTCCAGTCTCTCTGTACCCAGCATTGCAAAGCTTGCAATAGTTGCGAACATCGAGTGCCCCAGTAATGTTCATAATAGACTCCAAATGGTGCCTGTTTTCATAATTCAGAATGAACAACGTGAGTGGCACTGAATCAAAAACAAGGCGCGTTTCATCACGACGTCAAAAAATGTTAATTCGCCTTTTTTACCGAAAGATCTACACGCGTACACGACTACCACAAACCTGGTTTTAGCGAGTAATCGTTTAAAAGTTCCTTTCACAATTTACCTTTCATAATCGAACAGTTAATCCGCAGTTCTTCACCAATGTCGAACAAGGTGTTGCTTTGGGCGATACTGAAGATCATGTCCGACAATCGAGTCTCCTTGTGCAAACCCGTCCGAGTGGCAACAGACGCCGATGTAGTCACACTTATCGTGATCCTTTGTCAGTGTCACATGAAGTTCATTATTCATCAGGGCACCAGTGAGCGGCGGTTTCCGGAACTTGACAACCAGCTCACGACCTTGTGTTTTGAAGCGCGGAAAGTAGCGACGGGTATCTTTGACTACGACGAAACTCTGCGCCTGAGCCATCGCAGAAGTGACATGCGGACGACCACGCCTTGCTGCAGAGATGTACTATCGCAGATGATTGGACCAGTTGGTAAATCAGCCTGATTTAAAGAAAAAATTCTAATACGTAATATCTTATAATCAAAAAAAAAAAAAAATCGACACAATGCTTTAAACAAAATTTACCTTGCTGATTAGGAAAGCCGATGATTCCTCAAATTTTTGCAAAAATGCCGAAAACGGTAGAAAATAAATAAAACAGTGAAGTTAAAAAACATTTTAACTTCTGAACACCTTCTGAACAGATTGACCTGTGACACAGTACGTCGCCGGCGATTGCCATCAGACGGAGACCGATGAAACACGACTTTTTGTACGCATACGCTATTTCACAAAGAGACAGATTGCATACCACGTACTTGATTTTACGCACAACAACACCGACAGTTTCTACACGTGTATCTCGACGAAAACAAGTGTCGCACACCTGTCGCAAATGAGCGTTCCTAGGTAAAATGTAACGCAGAAGTTTCGCGAGACAGTCGACTGTACTCGATTGCTCCATTGTGGATACTGGTGCATATTAAATAGGTGCAAATGAATAAAACAATCGTGTGCAACTATTACTGACTTCATTAGTATTTTATATTTTGTCTACGTGTGTAGAAAACTCTGTGAAGTCTGCCAGCCCTTGACAAAAAAAGTGTACAAAAAAACAACAGAAAGAATAAGAATTGTCATTTTTTATGACGTTGTTAAAATAATCGATACTACATAAAGCTAAGCCAACGCAGTGGAATTTGCAAACGTTGCAGAAAATGATACATATATGATACTGTTGTAACTACACTGTTGCCACTGTTGCCAACTAAAATTTTTTTGCACGCGTCAGTCGTAACTTGAAACGCAAACCATAAAGTTTATAATCCAGATGCAGGATTTTACGTATAAGCAAAATCTGTTCATCCTCAAAGAGATAGCTCTGGTTTCTTTGGACGAATGCCGTGCAACGGCCCACTGGATCGTGAGACCACCGGTTTTCCAACACGGGCTGTCCCACGCGACCAGGGAGAAAAACGACTTTTGGCTAATGCACAAACACCACGAACTCTGCTGATTTCGATGTACCTTGGATCTAAAACTCGTCGTCAGCAAACTCCAAAAAATAACAAGAAGAGCGGTCGTGGTGTAAATTCATGGTGAACAAAAGTGGGAATACCTAACCTCTGTTTCGGAGGTTCCAGTAGTTAATTTAACTACGGACTTGCAAAACCATTCTTTCGAAAAGTTGCTATCGATAGACAAAATCACGTGTTCGTACGACACCAGGAATCAAAAGTTCCGCTGCGCTCTGAATCGTGCCCTGAAAATACCTCAGTGGCTTCTGGAGAAGGAATAAAAATTGATCGATGCTCTCGGTGGTGGGGAAGGTTTTTTATAAACGCTGACCCCGAAGAGACGCCTGACATTGTGAAAAGCTGTAACATTATGAGTTCGGTCGTCAAAAACGTAATCGCTTTGCACGTGTATGCCCCCAACAAATCGAAATCAAAGTTTGCGGTTGTCGAGCTCTCCTACCGCGATGTTGATACCTGGTGCGCCTGCGTTGTGTTGTGTGGCCGGTACTGGTTTGCTGTCAGCCTGAAAATTCACTAATGGCGCGAAATTATGAAACACACAAATTAGCTGAGAACCTTCGTCAACAATAGAAATACGGATCATACCGCAGTGCACGGTATACTCCAAGACGGTGTATGACAAGCTAGCTGTGATCATCGAAATCACTAATGGTAAGAATAATTTATCTAAAGGTCATTCATGTAATTGAAAAAAACATATTCGGAACGTCCCTCTTACGGGTTGCAGAATACGGTCAGCAAACGGTGCTCAACATGCACAAGATGACGCTTGAGGGGCTTCTATGCGTAGAGCCGTGCGTTATGGATTGGTTCGAGTTGTGCCCAGCCACTGCTGAGCACAAGTCAAAAATCTGATATTCAAAGCTAGTTCGGACGACCCGTTGATGATTGTCAGATGTTACATGTCAGCGTTCTCTGAATTTCTACGAAACAACATCCTGTTTGCGATTGTTTGCAACGAAATGATTTTGTACGACAAAAATAACTGTATCAGCAAAAACACAAACGTCAAATCGAACACATTGTTCAGTCGGAAAACTTAACAATAAAAAAGGAATGTGAAAAGCAATTCGTTGTTATTATTTAAACCTAACCTATTTTATTATAAAGACGTAAGAGGAAGAGAAAGATAATTGAAACATATTGTTATAAACGAGACGCAGAACACAATTTGCAAGAATAAAATTGTATTCTGCCTTATTTACAGATTTTTTCGTTTCATCTTCACAAACTCTTCATCGACCCAGTGAGTAAAAACGCTGTGAGCCGTGCGCGCATCGCCGAATGAAATCATGTTACTGAGCCGTCACAAGAAATTCTGCACCGCTCCTCGTAAGACAGAAGTGAAGGGTAATTAGAAGATCAGCATATACTGTAAA
>JAQQRF010001078.1:0-17285 GCA_030523145.1 Trissolcus brochymenae
TCAATATGAAGACTTATTCTGACTTTTTGGACTTTTCTTTCGTGTTACAGCAAAAAAAAAAATTCCGTTATTTTCCACGTTAGAAACTTCCACTACATAGATTTTGAAGATTAGAATAAAATGACAATAGTAAAAAATTTGCCCAATTAAAAGGAATATGCAATAACCTATCATTTTTACTAACAATTTATTTTTCATTTGTTATTATCGAATGATAGTCGACTGTTCTCCCTTTAAATCTTTCAGTTTGTTAGCAGACCTTTTCCACTATACTAAACTTCTAAGAACGTTTCTATATTTATTGTTCATGGGACCAATCAATGATAAAATTAGCTCAAGAGGTGACCAAGAAAGGGTTGGGTTCAGTTTCACAGTGGCCGCAGTGGCAGTTTCGCAGTGGCCGCGCCAGGCGGCGCCGTTTCGAACTTAGGTTGTGGTTCGGGAAAGGACGTGTCGAAGTCTGACACGTCCCAAACTCTCAAAAAACAATTCGAAGGGTTTTCCAAGTCAAATCCAGTGATGTGTTCTACTCAAAACAGAAAACGGGGAAATTAGAATAGGAGATTTCATAAAGGTGGACAGTATATGGGATGATATATTTATGCGTTGTTGTTGTGATTCAAACAATGAGGTGAAGAGGAAGGTTACGGGTTAGCAATGTTTCTTGAGAAATTGAAGAACAATTAATAATAGTTAAATGGAAATTCACAATTGTTTGTTCAAAATCAGCAGCAGATAGTTTTTTTATTATGAGAGCATCGATCAAAAGAACTATTTGCAACAATCTGTTACTATAATTTCAAGATATGATTATTAATAAGAATATTGGGATAAGAAGAAGAAATAATTAATTTAACAATAACAGAACAGTGTTAGAATATCAGACAATATCATCTGTATAATATCTGTATAAGAATGGACAATATCATCTATGGTAGTGTGTGAGACTGTGTTTAATGTGAAAGAGCGAATGAGCGTAATAACAATTATTTTGCCGCGAACGGTGTTTGATAATTGTTCATCACGAAGTATATATATCACTGAACATATTTATTCCAATAGTGTGTGGGACTGTGACATTGTTGGTATGTTAGTATGAAGGGTGATTGAGTGACATAATAGGCTAAAAACAATTATTACACTGCGGATGGTGTTTTATAAATGCTTGGCTCAATGTATGGTATTAACAATTACCTCAACAATATGTGAGACTGTGGTGTTGTTTAGCGCTAATATGAGCGGGTTAATGAGTGTGTGTGTGATTACCATAAATTATTTCACAATAAATGTATCAATAATTAAACTATTTTAGGGCCGCAACTTTTGTGCTATCAGTACTGATTATTTCACAACATTGTAATTGATAATTTATTACTTAACGTAACCAGAAAAGTCATTAGTGACTTTCAAAGTGTTTAGCTGTGAATGTAATTTGACAAAAGTGTTCTTTCGTGAAATAAGAAAAAAATGGTTACGCGTGAATAATATTTGTAATTTTCTAATGAGGTGGAGAAAATTGATTTGTTTATAATTTACGCGTTCTAATATTTCTAAGAAGTAATTGTCATCTAAGTCGGGTAATCACTACTCTAGTATACGGTAGATAATAAGGTTAAAGTGAAAGTCAGAGCGCTCTTTTTGGCTACGTGTCGCTACTCACTGTTTTTCTGTTAAACGATAAGTGTAGTGTAATTATAATGTTACATCAGTGCTTGGATGTGTAATTTTTTAACATTTTCGTGGAAACGGAGGATGAACTGCGAAGTCCAAAAATTGGACAAATAAATGATAACAATTGAATTGTGTATCTTAATAACACTGACTCTTACTTTTGATTCATAGATTTGGTACAGTTGTAATAAACTGGCTGCTAAAGTGATGATTTGAACAGTGCTTGAGGCAATGAAGTAGCTCGAGTAAGAGATGTAACTTCTGGTAACACTGGTAACAGCAACAACAAATTCGGATGTCAGTTTGGATTGTGAACTTAACTTAACTCACGATGAATCTTTTACTTATCAGGATAGTAACGTGAAGTAAAGTACGGCTGCGAGGACGGAGTATCAAAGAGCAAAGAATGGCTTGGGGATGAGAACTAACTTTTCGACGTTTTGGCTACCTTATTTAAAGAATCTTAATTGCGTATAGATTTATATAGGATTAATGGTGGGATCATCTTCTCAGAAACTTGCCTTAGAGCTGGTTTTCCTGGGCCATAAAATAGAGATCAAATAGTGCTTGGTGATCAACACTTATCAGTATGCGATATTAGGTTACCAAGGTTTAAATTTCGTAGAGTTGCGCGTTTTTTAGTGCTCGTAAAAATTTGTCATTGGGAATGGCCTCATTGTCTATTGTATTGTGGAGTGTCCGTTGACTATAGTATGTCTATTTGGATTAAAATATATACCAAAGATTGTTGAAAAATATGATTTTGTCATAGATTCTTTGAATAAGTGTGTTTTAATTGTATAATTACATTATTGTTAAATATATGCAAGTAATTATTTTATATAATGTTATTTTTTTGTTTATATTCAAAAATAGTCTGAAATTATTGTCAATAATTTTAAATTGTGAATTTGATGAATGTTGAATTTTTCTGTTTTCATGCGATTAATCTATACGGCAATTCATGATGTGTGCATCATGTAACCACCCTGGGCAGAAGAATACACAGGTGTTATGCCGGAGAAGCAACATACGATTTTGGGTTATGTAAACTAACACTAGCAATTCAAAGTATAGGGCTGGCAATCACAGAACAATTCAATTGGTTTAACAATTTAATTACACTCAATTAAAATTAATTTTTGTGAAATTTGGTTACATCATAATGAATGGAATTACAGATATAATTTTCAACCGTTTAATATTTTTTTGGCCGTTCAAAAGAAACGATGTCTAAGTTTTAGTCGTTTTATACACTAGAGTCGTTTTATACATTCCGTAGGCACTGTATAGTGTGAACATGTTGCAAATTGTGCCCAGAACTATTTTTATCACCTTGCACAATAGAAAGGTAACTTAGAAAATTTTTGAAAGACTCATTAGCCTTGTTGTAAACACGATCCGTTGAGTCTGCATAGAGTTATGATAGCAGCAGTTAAACCATCGTCGTACGATGACCCCTAACTTGCATAGAATTAATTATTAAACTTCCTTAGAAGAACGAAGTGGTGAGTTCTCCACCACTATACGAACTAATTTTTCTTGCAGCACAAAGAGTCGGTTTGATTTAAAAGAATCAACCAATGAACCACGGTTCATGACTTACGCCGGCTAGTGAGGTCAGATAAGCGACATATAGCGAAATTTATAGGCTCAATTGTCGGACAGACTTGTCAAAATCTGACCGTCAAACTAAATAAAAAGACGTCGAAGGTCGCACGTTTTCCTGATGGAACGTTCATGGTTAATACGTGCATTCGGATGACCATGCATCCCTGGGAGTAAGAGTACACTCGGTCCGTTCCCTCTCATTGGTTCCCCGCTGGGCTACGAAGTGGGGTAATATAGAGGACAGGCAAACGTCTGAGAACCGCAAGGGGACCAGACGTTTGTAGTGTTCAGACCCAGGTGCTTGCCTCGAACACAAGTGGCCTGAGGTTGTGATAAAAATTGTATACTCTCGATGGGCGCATGCATCCATCGGGGGGATGACGATAGCGAGGCGAGAAATATGGTCTCGTCGGGTTGCCTTCCCGTGACTCCCCGTGTTTTTTCATTAGGTGAGAAACGACTAAGAACCTGGTGTGACCGTAAAGCACACTAAACAATCGGGTTTTTCCATTTACTAGTATTGAGGGTAGTTAGTATCTAGTAAAGTTTGGATCGTTTTATAAGATCTTCAAGGGAGAAAACAATATGGGTCAATATATGAACCTAGGTGTGTCGAATCGAATCTACGGATCAACGTATGTTGTTGACAATTTGATTTAGTACCAACACCCGCTGTACAGTAGATTGTACATATGGAAAAAATTTAAACCAATGTCCTCGGAGGGTTTCAACTCCCACATGATAGGTAATATTCTGTTGCAGGTTACTTGGTTTCCAACTTTTTTTAGGATATCTGTCGTCGGACTGATGAAGAAAGGTTCTGTTCCTCGGTATCCAAGTAACATTCCAATCCAAGTAACATTCGTACACTACTAGGCAATTGCCTACGCCCCCCGCTCAAAAGGGTCTCGCAAAATACAAGAAGTGCAGAAATTTTTAACCGTTCCACTGATCCAGGGAATTGGGAGAAGTGGGCCACCGGAATGTGGCCATGCGGAAATTTTGCTGGACCGTTTGAATCATCTAAGCATCGATACGATAGTGAATCTACGTCAAGATATTGTTCGCAAAATGTGTTTTCTGGAACGAAACCGAACCGAAAGAAAAGTAAAAGAGAGTGGTTTATTTATTCACCTGCGATAGGTATATAGTGTAACGAATCAATTTTTGAATTCGCAAATAAATAACATTAAAATTCTGACCGTTATCTTCGCCACGAAAAATGTTAACTAAAAAAAAAAAGTTAACTATAAAAATCAAACTTTAGAAAATTAATCAATTAAATGCATGATCGCCAGCCTCTAAAAATAGTTTAGACGACACCGTACTTTAACACCAATTTTAACCGTACTTTAATTCCGAAATAAACTTTTCTCTTTCCGTGAAGAGGAGTTATTTGTCCTATCTGACTAGAAAATTTCAGGTAAGGATAGTCTGTTTCCCGGTTCAATAAGTTTCAATAAATGCACAAAAATTCTGGTTTATTTAACAAACAAAATATCAAATAAATACACAAAATTACCAGAACTTGCATTCATTCGCAACGGAATTTCTTGATTATCAGGACCATAAAAGTTTCAAAATAAATCGAAACCTCACAAACCAATACTAAAAACCGATCAATATTTACGGCGGTTTCGTTACACAACTTTTTCTTTCAAATGAAATAATTACACTCTTCATTCACGGCAATTTTGTACAACCTGTTACCAAAATTCGTTATTAAATTTAAAAACCGTAGCGCAGGAACGAAAAGATTATCTACGTTACCAATCTTCCGACGCTGACATATTATTCTCTACAATTCTTTACAATTAACCGAAAAATTGTCAAAATGTTACCAATTCTTTCGGAAAACTAATTACACGGCAAATTGTCAAAATGTTACCAATTTCCCCGCGTCAAAGAATTTACAATACCAAAAACGATACTAAAATACGCCAGGGCGCTACAAGCGGCGTAGCAGCACAGTGAGCAATTTCAAAAATGTACGTTGATCCACACTCATCCAAATACACAACTAAATAATTCCGGAACTCCAATTTCGCAACTACAATTCTGAATAAAATCGGAAGTTAACTAAAAACAATAGTCTTGATGAAATTTACTTCTACTACCATGATCCAAAAACCGGAAATCAAAATAATACGAATTCTCACAGAACTCACAGAACAGAAATTACAAAATCATTCAATCCAAAAGTTCCGCAGCGCAGAAAAACGCACAATAAAAACGTCTCACAGGGTGCGATCTTGTCCCTACGCTTGGTCCCGTCCATTGGCAAAAGCACGTTCGGCAGCACTTGACAACGACACTTGTAGGACTCTCCTTTGTTTCTCAAAATCCGTACAATAAGTAGCTAGCTATCTTCAAAATTTAGCTGCCTAAGAGCTTCATCCCCTCTCCTTCCCTTTCCACACTATGACTGCTTTTGGGTTGATCCCTTGCCACCAGGTGTCCTTGGTGGTCTCCTTCTCTCAGATTTTCCTCTGCCCGTGGTGGTGTTGGTATCTTCCGTCGACATCGCCGGGACTACTTGGGGGCCGGAACCTCAGGGCGGTTAATGACCGTCCCTGTAGTGGTACCCTGAGGTCGATCTTCACGATCTGTTCTCCCCTTTTCAAAATCCTTCAATTTCTCAGGACGTCTCGAATTCCCTTTCCGCAAGATGTTTCCAGGTCCGGATGACGTCAAGCTAACCTGGGTTACCGGTGGGCCTTTTCCGAGACGGCATGTGGCACATCCACTGGCAGTGGCACTCGGAGGTCGGCAACTCACACCTTCTGGTTGCAGTCAGCATCCTCTGATCAAATCTCTGTCGTCTCAGGCGACAGATGTTCGTCGCCGATGTTCTCCCAACCGTTGGCCAATGTTGGGGAAGTCATAGTGTGTACTGGGTTGGAGAGGTTTGATGCTCCTCGGCAGCAACCCGTTGGTGGTGATGGGGCTTCTCGTTCTGGGGAATGATGTTCACTGGACGTCCCTCGTTGCGTGCTTAGTACCGCCGGGTCAAAATTGCCACTGCGCTTTGCTGCCCTGTGCTGGCCCACTATCGCCGACAATCCGTCCACCACTTTTTAGACGGGCCCAAGCAGCGTTACAATAGATATAAATGTTGAGTAATCAAAGTTGAAGTTTTTTCAATTATTATAATACTTTTTCAGTTTTATCTACAGGCTGTGTTTATTGTTTTGTTTGCAAGCTATTTTTACCGCCAGAAAAATCAAACAAACTTGCTCGCGAAGGGTTTGACGATTGGAAAAACGTCGGGAATCATCTGCAACAGCATGAAAAGAATCCAAACAACCAGGAATGCTTGCTGAGCTACATGCAGAATCGAAAAGACGAAAGAAGTTTGCCAGAACTACTTGACATTGAAATAGTGGAAGAGAAGAACGACTGGCGCGATGTTTTAAAACGGATAGTTGCTGTTATTATCACTTCGGCAGAACGAGGATTGTCATTTAGAGTTTCAAACAATTGTTTCGAAGAGCCGGACAACAGAAATTATTGAGGTTTACTTGAACTGGTTGCTCAGTTCAATCCATTTTTGCGAAATCATATTGCCAGATACGGAAATGCTGGAAAAGGCATACCCTCTTATTTATCTAAAACGATCTGTGAAGTGCTCATAAATATTATGAGGAAAAAATTCAGATTATAGAGGTCTCTTTGACTCGATATTTTAGCATTTCTGTTGGTTTGACTCCTGACGTATCGCATATTGATACATTTTCTATTGTACTGTATTACGTTTCCTCAAAAGATGGCAAACCAGCCGAAAGGTTTATAACATTTCTTGAGTTGGAAGGGCATACTGGTGAAAGTTTAGCTAATCAAACCATTAAGTTTATCACTGAAGATAAGTGATAAAGCGGTTCAGATGTTCAAAATTATAGACAATCGTATGATAACGCAGCTAACATGCTCAGGTAATATCAAGTATCATGGTAAGCAAGACAGAATACTGAACTTGAACAGAAACCCGACCTATGTACCTTGCTCCTCGCATTCTTTTAATTTAGTTGGCGCATTTGCTGTGAAGTGCTGTTTTCACGAAGTCGACTTTTTTTAGATTATGCAATCATTATACAATTTTTTTCTACATCCTTACACCGTTGGGGAGTATTAAAAAATAATATCAACGATGAAAACTCCTTGAAATCATTGTCCGATACACGCTAGGAAGGACATTCACGCGACAAACGTAGTTAACGATTTCAAAAAATAATTGAGGCCTTAGAAACTATAACCGACAATGAATCTAAAAATAATGACACTTGGCACGAAGCGATATGCAAAAATATCGAATAGGATGCAAAAATCTGAATTCGGTTTTATGTTCATTTTGTGGAATTCAATTTTGACTGCTATGCGTTAAGTGAGTAAGTGAAGAGGTAGATTTGTAACCGTGTGCTTATTTGCACAAATATTAGAAGAAATGTTAGGAACGTGTCGTGACAAGTTCGATGACTTCGAGGAAAAAGCTAAACATTTGTTACCTGGTATAAGCTATACAAAAAGTGAAAAAAGAATTTTCCTCAAAATCATCGACAAGCTTAACATCGAAATCAAAAAACGGGACAAGTTATCGTACCCGATAAATTTTCTTTTCTCGTTAAATTTTCTTTGTGGGATGAAGAACTTCAAAGTGCGGTACAGAACTTAGTTAACGTTTATTCCAATGATTTGGAGGAATTTTGTCACTGAACTGAAACAGTTTCATTTTTACGTGAATTCTAGGTACATTGATGCACAAAAATCTCATGGCCAGTTGTACGAAATTCTGACAAAAGACGGATTGAGAGACGTATTTCCAAATTTAGAAATAGCGCTTTGAATTTTTTTGACCTTGATGATTACAACTGTTCTGCTGAACGTTCTTTTTCACAATTGGAAAGAATCAAAGTTTCTCGGAGAGCTAAAATGCGCCTCTAAAGGTAAAAGCTAAAAAGAACGACTAGACATGCTTAGTCTGCTCTGCATAGAAACAGATATATTGACTAAAATTAATTTTGATGATATCATTGAAACTTTTAGTGAAACAAAAGGCAGAATGAAGTTTTTCTAAAATGTAAATTTTATTAAAGGATTTATCATTTGTTAATTGAAAATAAATATGTTAAAAAATTATAAATATTTTTATGCGAGACAGATTTAGAGGGAGGAAGAGAAGGGGGCCAAAAATTGATAATTGCCTAGGGCCCCTCTCAGTGTTAATCCACCACTGGACCTCCAGAGAAGCAACAAGCTATTCAAATACAAGAAACATAAAACCAAGTCGAAAGTGCAGAAATAAACAAGGTTAATGTTTAGGCGGGCCAACTAAGGTTTTATAAAGAGGCTTAGTCAGCGATCACAAAAGATCGCGGTTGAAAGTTGTATAGAGGGATATAAAATTCGTTTCACCGAAAGCCCCGACCATACCTCTCTTTCCACTGAACCAGGGGAACCTGGAATCTCTTCCAGGGTGCCCAAACATTGTTTGTTTCATTGTTGAAAATATAATGGAAAATTTGAATTCGTTCTCAATCTCAAAAAATGTATTCGGTTTTTCTAAACCAACATTTCATTCAAATCGTCAAACGGTCACTAACATCATATCTCGAGGAGATTATATGGTCTTGATTCGTCTAGAAAACGCGTACTTTCAAGTAGCAGTGGACACTAAACAGTGCATGTTATTTACGATTGAATGAAACCAGTAATGAGATTTTTACGAAGGCAGAAATTCATATCAGTAACTTATTTCGATGATTTTCTACTGTTAGGGAATTCCAGGGAAAACTGTTTAGCTAACTTGGAAACGTCGATAAAACTATCTTGAGCGTCAGGTTCAAGATTAATTTTTGTGGTGTCTTTTTATGGTAATTTTGTTGTGGTGTCATCTGCCCGGAAGGCAATATTACTAAGTGAAATCGTCTCGAACAATACTTGAAATATAATTGTAAGATCAAACAAACTCACTGGTAGGGGAAGTTTGATCGATAATACCGATAATCGATAATAATAATAATAAATAACTAGTATCACATAATTTTTTCAATCCGTCTGTATAAATCAATTTAATCGTGATTATTATTTTTATCAAATATTGGCTTTGCAATACTTGCCAATCGATGGCTCGTGACAATCAAGATATATAACCTGGTTGGTAAAAAAAAACTCTCATAATTGCCACAAAGCAAGTGGACTTTATTTTTCTTTAGAATCAGGGTGAAGCGTAGTAAACCAGTTATAAAAAAAAATTAAACAAGTTTTGCAGCTTAGTTCTGTTTATTTCTTATTATTAAAAACTAAAACTGTTGACTCTATCGAAAATTGTCAGCTATAACAGACTTCTTGCAGATCCAAAGTCATACAATTGGTTACCTCATTTCAAATTGAATAACACTAGCCCTTTTATAATTTGTAAATGATTCTTGGATAAGCACTCCATCTAGATCCATAAAAAATTTTTAACGCATTAAAAAATTTCATGATTTTGTCTGAGATGTATTTGATATGCTAGCCCCTATTCATTTTCCAATCAACCGAAATGCCTAATATTTGAAATATTTAACAATACACATATCATCATTATTTAGAAAATTTTTCGATCTCTGACGTTTAATAATGAAATTTTTACTTGAGTAAATTACAAATAATATTCACTAGAATCGTTGGACGTTTGAGATTTCAAAGTATGCTAACTAATGTTAAAGGGTCTACATTGTCAAAAGCGCCCTTAATATCCAAACAAATTACCCCTATAGAATTGTTTTTCGATAAATTTAGCTGGTTATAGGTAACAAGATCAACTACAGTATCTATAGTCGACTTACCCCTCCTAAATCCATATTGTTTAAGTCTTAGGTATATAATTTTCAAATTCAAAAAATTTTAAAATTTCAAAAAGTTTCGTAATAGTACCATAAAATTCATCAACTTTACTGAATTCTAAAGGAAGTTTTTCAAAAATACAAATCATAACAGTGTCTAACGAAAGCTATCCCGTTTATTTTTGAAATATTGAAACGAATACGACAACTAACTAATTTGATAAAAAATTTTTCAAATGTTAAAATAGTAAGAAAATAATCGCTATTATAATGAAAATCAAGAACATCCCATGAAAAACAATTAATTTATTAATTATAAACAAAAACAAATCACGCACAGCATGAGAGGCCTATCATCGTTAATACACAACATATCACTTTTAATTAACGCATTAGATAACTTTTTTCCATCCAAGTGGTGACCGACCATAGAAGACCGTAAGCTATTCTTGCCTCCACAAATAATCGAATTATCAAATTTACCATTGAATTAAAATAATTAATTCCAAAATTTATTTGCAGTATAAGGAGTGCATAGTAAAAAGTCGTCTCCACAAGTATATACGTTTTGCGTATAGTTTCATCTAACTATGAATAAACACATAATAAAAATTATGAAATTGTATCAATAGCACTTGTATCAAGTAGCACTTTCGTTCACACAAACTGTGTTCAACTGTGTAGCACACATTGTGTTAATATATGAAAATAAACTATTTTAAAATATTTTTTGTGAAAAATTTTTTAATGAGAAATCTATCTAGAAATATTTAATCGTAAGATCTCTACACAAAACAAAAATTAATCAAACAATAATAATATTCAAACAAAAATCAAATTAAATCTCTATTATTTATTGCGTTAGTTCACATGTTGTTGGCGACTCAGGACAACAAGAGCTTCTCCGACACACTATGCCAAAATGTTTGTTTTTAATAAATTTCAATATTCGCGCCCTTTTTAATTATTTATCGCTACTTCCTGGTCATTCGTTTTTTCATGATCAGCACTTTGGGTATATAAACAACCCGACAATATGAACATTTTGCATATCAATTTGTTTTTTTGATCAAAACAATACCGCGTTAGATTCGTATTCGACAATATTCAATTAGTTTGGCTCAAATCAGTGTTATTAACATCTTGATGTCCATTTGCAAAATTAGGTGAGATAATTCTATGTTGTGTGTTTGTGTTTCTGCGATTTGGAAGCTGGAAGATAAAATTTCATGGTTTCATAAGACAGGTGTTTATTTCGACGAGTTGTATCTCGTGTTACAATTTCATCGATTTATATCTCGGTTTATATTATTTAATTAAATCTGTACCATCATTAATTTCTGAAATTCATTCGAATTTTATGCTTGCATTTGAACTTGATCAACGTTCATGCATCACGTTTGTGGTGCGTCACCACATCAGGTGAGCTTGATGTCCGAGCCCTTGATTCAAAGTTTTACGTTTCCTTTTATTCAAATTTATAATTTCAATTTTTTCATTAATTTTCGGCAATTTTCATATTGCACAGGCTATTCTGTCCATTTAATATGTTCTAATTGTTATTTTCCCGTTTATTTCTTAATTTGAATTTCAAATTTAATTTGGAGACTCGACATTAAAACAATAAAGGGTTAAACACATCAAAATAAAGATTTAAATTAAACCGTTCAGGTAGTAGCGTCTACCTGCAAAAGTTTCGCTCTGTTTACTTGTACTCGAGCTCGGTTCAAAATCCTATTTTGAATCGAGTATTTCTTTTGCCTTTAGTCCCGTAATTAAAGCCGCAGCGGTGTCGATAAAAGCGTTCACTGTCTAATTTTTCTACATTTGGCTATATATACTAAAACCATTATTACGGGATGTACATTATTACTTAATGTGTAAATTCATATAACTTTTTATAGAATTGAAATTTTGAGAATCCTTAAGCTGAATTTGAAGTTATGATTATCCTTTTGCATTAAAATCATAGGTGATCATTATATCATTTGATTGATGGTGTTAATAGGGCTTTGAACTTCACCACTCACTTGGTGAACTACACCAAGTATTATGTAGGTCTAATAAAAAATTTTCTTTCGCATTATGGAATTCGTAAGATAATACGTGATTCAGTTTTTTTAAGACGACAACAATATGGTGATTAGAATCATTATCACAAGTTTCGTATGCAAGGAAATTTTCATCATAACATACAGTTTTTTGAGATTTAAACTAAATATATTGATATGTTGCACGAAAACAGTCGATTCTTTAACTTGAAAGGACACGTTCGAACCTGCGTGAAATATGATCTGTGAGTCACACAAATTTTCGTGAACTTTTCACAATTATGTGTTCTCTAATTCATTTTATTTTTTGATGACCCGATCCTTGTGTGAATCCAAACTTTTACACAAAATTGTGTAGAATAACCTGATTTGTGAATATTTGATAAATAAACTTGTTTCAAAAAAAGGTTGATTAGCAGGAGAGGTTAGAAGAGATGCAGAATTCGGATTTATAAGTGCTACTAAGTCAAAAGTGGACATAAAATTAAGCCCAGGTTGGCCACATTCGAGTAATTAAAGGACGACACAAACGGTACAATATTAGCAAAGAGGTGACTCACCGTTGAAGCAACAAACAAGCAAACAAAAAGGCTTCATGGCAATGGTAGCACGGCGGTTGGGCAAACAATAGCGAACGGCTGCTGACGGCGGAGATCTCCTCGTTGTCTTCTTGGCAAAACTCGGGTAAAACTGGAACAAGCAAAGCGGGTAAAAAAGGATAAAAAGCGGGAAAAAAGCGGACAAATATTTCGTTAGGGAAATCAATGGCAACCTACAGTTTGGCAAATTCAAAGAATCAAGTGACTTCTTGAGGGCATCAAGGGCATCTTTGATTGGTAGAAAGAAATGACTGTATCATTTGCAGTATCGTTACAGTGCTCCGCGAATACGTTATAACAGATTATCAAATTATTGAATCTACAAAATTTATTATTTGTGTAAGAAGTACTAGGCCTAGGAGGACTGTATACATTGCCAATGATTAAATCTTTATTGGAATCATGACTTAAGCCTTAAGAATAGTAATTAAAATATAAAATAAAACTTTGTTATCAAAATAGTCTTTCCCAAACTGAACAGAATTTAATGATGCAAATTTTATTTTGATGTGAATCAAAAACCTCACACCACCAACTAATGAAAAAACTTCTTGTAAAACAAAATTATATCTAGGAAAAGAAAAACAATGATTCTCAGTCAAAAAAGTTTCGTAAGACAAAAAATATCAATCTTATGGCTGTCAACAGTGAAAGATATTGTTTTTATTAGAAATTAAGAATAAACTTATGAATAGAGCTAACTATTACGAGGACTAGAAAAAGATCTCAAGACATTAGAGCAATAAGATTTAAACTTTTTATCATCGTCAAATTCGATTACATCAGCTTCCCATATCGATTTATCTATCTAAACAGTATTATTACAAACTTGCAAAAAAAAATGCCTGTCTCTGAACTAAATCATTATCAATAAGGGATTAAACTGATTCAAAATCTCTTACCAAATTTCGAGCTTGATTTAAATTATAAGTAAAGTTGTCATTATCAGTCCATGAGAGAAAGATTCATTATCACCAGGAGAGGACGCAACAGGATGATACTTTTTAACATGTCTTTTGATTTCTGACAGATTCGGATGAGTATGGGTTGAGTTGGCAAATTCCGGGGAATAAACATTTGCATAGTTGAACAAAGTAGTTACCCTAGTAGAAAAAAAGATGGGCGTGCCTTCGAATTTTTAGGGCCCTTTGTAGGCAATTCAGGGCAAGCCAGAATGAAATCGACCATTCATGAAAGCCACAGTTGGACCTTTACATTGCCAATGTAGGTTTACCCTGTTTGGGCTCACCTTATTTGGCCCTACTTAGGCCCATAAAAATAAATTGAAAAAAACTAATTCTGGCTTTTGTTTGGCGTGTAATGCCTCCCCTTTAAATCGCTGAAATTCGGGCCTAATTAGGCCGAATTCAGACCTTGTTACATTTAATGAAATAGTCCAGTCCAGTCGAGATCCACTGGAGTCGAAAAAGTTATTTTTTTGCAGTTTTTGAAATATTTCAATCTTGTATTGAATTATGTGTGAATTTTAAATTATATTCTCTACTTATATGGGGTATTAGATTTCATATGAAATGAAATTATCATATCAACAAATGTAATAAGTGTATTATTACAAGTGTTATTATTATTATATTTTAGAACGTTTAGTTCACTATTAAGAACGTACTTGAACCTTGAACCTAATTAGGGCCCATTTCTGTTTGCGGGCCCTAATTAGGGCCCGAAGTAAATTTCTTCTAGGATAAGGTAGTTTTCACACCAAAGAATTTTCTAATTACATCATCTGTGTCACCCCGTTTTTTCGGGGTGACACAAGCAAATCCGGAGAATCTTTGAAGAGCTTATCTTGTTTGGCCATAAGTAATTTAGCTTTCTTGTTTCAAATGAACGTAGGGCATCTCAAGTCAGAAGGAAGATAATCAAACTCATTCACTTTATTATGCACGCAATAATCGAGGTGCGTCAGTGAAAGTACAGTCATTTTTCGAACTACCTTGAACCGCACATATAAACGTGGAAATGACTCGAGTGACCAAATCTCTAACAATTAAAACATCTTTAAG
The DNA here is from genome assembly GCA_030523145.1 of Trissolcus brochymenae. Taxonomy (NCBI): domain Eukaryota; kingdom Metazoa; phylum Arthropoda; class Insecta; order Hymenoptera; family Scelionidae; genus Trissolcus; species Trissolcus brochymenae. The sequence continues at coordinate 14,778 of JAQQRF010001078.1, forward strand.
CTTTGGATATAAAAAAATTTAGAAAAAAAATCCTACCATATGAGATCTTATTGGAATGAGCATTTGTTTTAAACATGAGCTTGAACGCACCAACAGGAACTTTCGTCCTATTAAACAACATCCTAAATTGTCCTGCCTTAACTGGGTTAAACCATTCAAAGTCAATGGGATAAGAACGCAAGTTTTCAGTGATTTCATCTTCGGTAATTGACGGCTCATCAATACCCCCAGAACTCTTAAAAAAATATATACAAGATTCTGGAATATAAACTTTCCACATTTGATTAGTAAATAGAAATTTTTTGAAATTAACAAACTCACAAACAAAATTGTTGCATTCTATCGACAGCTGGTCACACTCCGTTGACGAAGGATCACTGGCAGACGTCATATACCTGAAATTCTCCAAAACATTCGACAGGATTACACACAGACTTCTTCTTCATAAAGCAGGCAACAATGGCATCGATGCAAACCTTCTTCAGTGGATTAAGACATATCTCTCCTTGCAAACGATCCAGGGTTAAGTGGGAAATACATTATCCACATACCGTCAGGCGCTGAGCGGCGTTCCGCAAGAATCTGTCTCGGACCTTTTGCTCTTCATCTTTTATACAGCTGACCGTATGTAAACATCAAAGGTTAGCAGATGATGACAAAATATATGTAAATCCACTGACGCACGCTGTGAACCTGGAACGTGACTTATTATTTGTTCAACATTGGTCCACTAACTTGCTGATACTACTTAATGCCACAAATTGTACAGTCCTGCATTTAGGTGAGCAGGATGAGCTCACTTATACCATCTATGGCCAGAATCTATCCATCATCACATCCCAATATGACCTGGGTGTCACCATTTGCCGAGACTTGAAATGGGCAGCTTACATTTTGATGTAATTTGATTTTTCCATGTACCAGTTGAAGAAGGTAGCCGTCAGTTTACTTCATTTATCACAATATAATTTACAATATAAGTTCCTGTGGATGCCATTTGGATTTCGTAATTCTCCTGCCTCATTTCAATGATTCTTAACAGTGGTATTAAGAAAACTGATTCAACGAGGAATCATGCAAACCTACATGAATGATATGATTGTTCTATTTATGGGTTATGAAGACGAAATGGAGCGTTTTCAATATAAAATCTAGTGGCAGGACCGGAACGAGTTGAAGTGGAAGGTTAAAAACTAAGAGGAGAGTTGCTGTACAAGAAGAAGGAAGGTCTGGCACTCCCAAACGTGCTTCAGAAACAGGTGATCCTGTTTCATGAAGGTTCATGAAGATCGCCATTTCGCAGGAAACAAATTCTGCATACCAGATCTGAAGCTGAAGGTCAAAAAAGTTATTACAAACTGCGTCTTGTCGAAGAAAAAAGATGGGAAAATATAAGGGTGGCTATACTCGATCAGCAAGGGGAATGACAGTTGAGATATATACTACGTTGACTACATGGAACTATCAGCATCCACGCGTTCATCAAGTTGGTGTTGCTATACCCCACGCGATAAACCGAGACCGGAGAGGTGCTAGACAAGCTGTGTGAACAGTCGATCACTTTCGGTAACTCGAGACGTGTGGTGTCCGACAAAGGTACAAAATTTACTTCTGGAGAGTTTAAGTAAAACTGTGAGCAGGAAAACATCGAGCAAAAGTTGATCACGACAAGCATTTTAAGGGCAAATGGCCAGCTGGTACGGGTCAACCGAACCACAATAACACTTTCGACTAAGCTATCAGCACCAAAACTGGAAGAGTGGATAAAGTATTTAATCGCTATGCAGCAGTGCTGCATAAGTGGTAGAGAGGGAGTTGATTTTCGAATTTGAAAAAGAGAGGCATGAGGATTGTCAATTATTGTCACAACAAAATTGCCAATCGATGCTCGCAATCGAATTATCATAACAATTGTTTGATGCCACGATAAATTAACAAGACAAAAAGAATAAATGGACTGCATTGAATCTGACGGAGACGAGCTGGGCGGACAGGTGGTCAAAGAAAATGAATTTTAGTTGCTGTTTACATGCATATCTAGCTATATTAAAAAAAGTTTCCCGCCAACCCATTGAACATTTTTGATATGCAGTATATATGAACCAGATTTTGAATATGTTTGTGTGTTTTATAACGGAGTTTTTTTTGAATACATAAATCCAGCCGAAAAGTCCAGAGAGGAGAGCTTTTTTTTTTTTTTCTTTTTTTATATAGGGCCTGACAGGAGCAAAAACGGTAAAGAAGCTTCTGTTAATTTTTGAGGAGAAACAATGAGAACCGGAATGAATAATGCGTTTTTTTATATTTTTTTATGGAATGATTTTTTTGTACATTTAAGGGTCCTAAAAAGTTCAGAATTGATTCTTTTTCACTGTTTCCAGCCGCTGAAGCCACCTGGGGGACCCGTGTGCCTCGGAGGAGACCACCCTGACAGCATGTGAGTCGAGCAAGACCGGGAGGTACGCTCTGGCACTGTCAGCAGGGGCCGACCCGGCTTGCGCGACGCAC
>JAQQRF010001079.1:0-17279 GCA_030523145.1 Trissolcus brochymenae
GTTATTCAAATACAAATAAATTAATTTCAAAGGGCTTATTTTAATTCTCGTCAAAACAAAAATACAAGAATATCATGGAATGATCCCACCCAATTTGAGGGGTCCCAGAATAGGTTTTGATAGTGGACCAAACGGTACATTATGACTGTAGATCCTAGCATGTGACTTCAAACAATTTATTGCACCCAAGATTGAAAACCAATAGATCTTAGTAATAATGAAATAATGCAGAATTATAAAACGGTCACAAGAGACTGAGCAAATATTGGCGATAGTGACCGTTCTGATACAGACAAATGTGCAACAATGATAATAGGAAATCAACAGACAACTCTCAGAAATTTTAATTAAATTGAGAGATACAACTATTGACTATCGAATGGATCAAATGATCAATACAATCTAAGCAGTTCAAATCAATGATACAAATTTATCAAATTTCCATACCGAAATCGTAAGAAAATAAATTTTTGATTCTTTTATTGGTTTCTCTTAATAAATAAATCCCTACTCAGTTGGAGCTCAAGACCAGAGACAGTGATTCTATAATTTTCAAGCCACAAAATTAAAAATCCAGATGTTGGTCTGCAAGAAATACGATACTGAGGGGATTGCTCAATGATTGGCACAAATGCACAGGACAACTACCTTAACTTCTCATTGAGTCAGGCTATTTCGATGCTTATACGATGTAGCACTTATTGTCTCGTGGCAGTCGTTGTTCCTTTTATTCTCAAGCTCTGTTCATTGTTACCTCTTCTAAAGCTAGATGATCCGTAAAGACCCGTAAATCACGAATCTGACACATTACCTTCGCTATTTTACCTTATTTTTCAGAATATAATATCAAATTTGTGGTCAACAAGTCCAAAAACCATCGTTTACAATGTTCTATAAAAAAAAGGTCATGTTTATAAATTTTGATCCGCCATTTTGAATTTGTTGAATCTGATGTCAGATTCGTGATCTACGAGTCAAAAAACTCTTATATACCGAGTTTTATAGTAAACAGTTTATTTTTGATGTTTTTGGTCCGTCATCTTGGCGGTCATTTTCAATTTTGAAAATATTATTTTAGATTTGCTTGAAGAAACCCAAAATACTCTCTTTTGTAAGTTTCTGTTTTGGAAAAATGAAAATTAAATCAATTACAGCAAAGTTCATCTTTTGAATCGCCGTATTTGATCCGCCATTTTGTTTTTTCGAAAATCTGACTTCAAATTCGTGTTCAGCGGCCCCAGAAACCCTACAGTAACAAATTTCATAAAAAAACTTCATTTTTCTATGAAAAAAACCAGTTTTATTAAGGTGTGCCCTTATTGGGCACACTATAGGTCAAAGGGTTAATGTGCAATGATAACATCTACAGTTCAAATCTTTAATGAATTTATTATGACGTTCTGTCACATCTAAAAGTACATCATCTCTTAATTCAGAACTCGGACAGTCCATCCAAATTTCGAGATCCGACTTTTGTATCATTTTTGTACCTTTTTGAATAGTATTATTTTCATCAATGTTATTTTTTTCGTTTCAATCTCTGACATCTTATTTTGATCTTTTATCTTCTGTGTCGTTCGAAAGACCATCTAAGATTTTTATTTCGATCATATTTTAGTTGTTCCTTGACTTTTTTTGCTTATCTCTAAAAATCTTATTCTGTCTTCCTCAAAAGCAATATTTGCATGTACAAGCTCGGTGGACTTACACCAAGTCACTAATGAATTAGCTGTATTCAACGCCTCGTTATTTTTGCAGAAGAATACTGCACGTGTCAATCCTATTTATAACGGTATGTTGGTAAAGTTTCCGTTTATTGATAGTTCTAGTCCTAGAACCTTTGGTGTTCTAGGACTGGCTCAAAAATGTTTGACATGTACCTTTTCAGCAAGAGTACAAGTCTAGGCCAATTTCGGAGATGGTACAAATTTCATTTAATAAATTTTATAGTATATTATATAGTATATAAGCTGTTCCTCAATCCTGAGTCACGTATACTGGTTTTTTGTTGAAGTGGTTCTTTAAGGGCAAAGTGTTCGTGCAATGACGACTTATTCAGCGGCATCAAGCATCTTGATGCCGCCGTGAACGTCAGTTGAAGCACAGCTAATGGTTGCCGAGCAAAATATCGAACTGACTTTCGTAGCAGCTGCAAAGAAGTCAACGGTTACTGAGTAAAACATTGTTTACAACAATTTTGTAAAGTGGTTTGTAAAGTGGTAAAGTGGGAAACGAACGGTTTAAACGAGATTATCGTTTTTGAGTTTCATAACTCATTAAATCATCATTAAAATTGTAATGATGATTTGATAAGATTAAAGTAAGTTTTTTCCTTTTTTATATTTAGTTTTTAATTTTTTTATTTTTATTTTAAGTATTTTTATAGCTTTTATTCAATGAAACGTTTTGTTCTTTTTTTAATAGTTTTATTAAGTTTAAAAGCATGCTGTGACTACACAGCAATGTTGACATCACAAAATATATTTACATTTTAAAATATTTTATACTTAAAAATCCTAAGACATGGAAACAAAGTTAGTTTATCATTTTATCACACATTTTGTTTTATTTTCGTCATATATTAAGATGCTTTCATATAATAATTTTTTTTATTTATTTAGGTTAGCACATAAGATTTAACAACGCAGCGATCCATTACGATTAAATGACAAATATTTTTAATACATTGTCCTAGATTAAGTTTATAACTATCTGATTGTATACTAAAACATGTTTTGAATAAATAAATACTGTCTAATTAATGTATTATTGCATATCAATTGATTCATTTATTTATATATTTTTTTGTATTTATTCTGTACTCCGCATAAAAATTAGCACCTCCCCCTAAAATTTTCGAGGATATAACCAATTCTTAAACAGCGATAACTTTCAGTTAATAAACTTTTCTTTAACCAGAATATTAAAGTTGATACTTCAACAAAAAAACAGATTTTTTGACTGAAAATTATCAATGTTTAAAAATAGTTTATTTTTTAGAAAATTTTAAGGCGCTGAAATATTTAATTTTTTGTTTGATTTTTTTTCTATTGTTTTTTTTGTCTTTGTTGTTCATGTAATTTTTTATTGTTGTATTTTATTTTTATAATTATTTGCATATATTTTTACAAATTCATAACCTGAGAAAAGTTATTTGGAAAGTTTTATATCGGTTATTTATTTATTCAATTATATTCAACTTATTTTTTATTCCTATTATTTGTTAAATTTTTTTATTTATTATTTTATATTTGTTATTTCGGGTTGATGCCGAGGAAAATCGAGCCTTCCTGACCTGTAACACACTATAGCTTCCAACACAACATTGGCTAAGTGTTAGGTGAATGAAGGCGCCGAGGAGCTGCAGAAACGAGTCGTCCAAAAACAAAAAATATTTATATATTTTATATTCACATTTTTCAAATTGTTCGATTGCTTACCTGAATTACCTTGTATCGATAATAATTCAGAAACAGGGCTTAAGTCAAAATTTTTCTGATGCGTAATTCTTTCTTTGTTTTTTTCGTGAAATGGTTTTTTCACTTTTTTGCCATCAGTCATCTTTTTCTAAAGGTAAAAGTCTGTTTTATACCACACAGTTAAATAATCTATTCGAGTTGACAAAAGGGCCTTGTTTGATAACGCTCAACGTTACATTAGCGTATATGACACTCTGGACAGCGACGACGAAAAGATAGGAATCTCTCGTTGGAAAAATTTTGGTTCTAGCATCCTCACTATGCTGTGCTAGACAGCGCTTTCCTTCTGGTAGGACTGATAATGCGACTGTAGTTTTCAGCAACAAATTGTGTACGAATATAGTCAGTCTGTGTCTGAGAGTTCAATCGGTCATTATTGCGATAAAAAATTTTAAAAAAATTATAGTAAAAAGATATTTTGTATTGTGTTTAATAAACAATAACGAGAGGTTTTGCATTTTCAATATTTTCCTCTCCGGTTGTAGCCTAAACTTGAGATTTATTTGTTACCCACCTATGGAAATATGTAATGCTTGAATGCTGAGCAGAAACGCCAACTAGTTTTAAAACATTTCCCATCAGGCAAATTAGAATGCAAGTAAGGATCATCTACAGATCTATTTTCACATCAATCACCACAAGCTTTGCGGTCATAGGAAACATGATTTACGACATTCAGAAGAGCTGCTCTGACTTTTATGGCAATCGTTATTTTCACGATTTTGTTTTATGGCGCACCAAAACGATTAGAAAAATAATTAATTAATTTTGACGCGAGTTTTATAGAGTATATTTTTATTATAAATATCACTGTCCCAGCGAACAGTGGTAATCAGATCATCATCACCTATCAGGATTGAAATTTGAGCATGCGGAATTTTCAAGTTGTCGTTTTTATTTATAAATTGAATAAATAAAAGATAAACATAATTAAAATTATTATATATATTTTGACGTTCAAGCGTGGTTATTCCTTGGTACTCAGGAAGAACAACAGTAGAGTTGCAGCCTACTGTTTAATCAACTCATTATTATTCATTGCTTATCCAGTCCTCTGCTGTTACCGATATCGTTAGCTGGTGTACTCCGTTGACAAAAGTGTTTTTCTTCGAACCTCGATAGGCCATCGAGAATAGCGACCGTGCCTGTTCGTCGTAAAATTGAAGGGACATGAATGCTAAACCAGAAGTTCCACCCGAAAGGGTCATTTTCTGTGAAAGAGCTAGTTTCGGAGATTTTAGCGATCATCGAGCAACTCTCCTACTGGCAGATTTCAATATCGCTGTAGAGTGGTCACGGGCAGGATGTAGCTAAGCAAGAAGAACTTCATCAACGAGGATATCTTCATCACTAAGATATGAACAACTAGTAAGCGAAGGACGATTCATCTTTGACGCCATGACACTGACTCGACTTCAGCAGTACGAGATCAGATCGGGACTGGAGAAACTAAGAAACTGGTCTCCTCAATTATTAATCCTCACCTTTACTATTGCTGTCTTGGTCTTACTGACCTTTCACAGTATCTGGAAAATGAATTTCAGAAACCCCATGTTAGACATTTTATATTGAAATTTAACCAAGTAACTAATTTGAATTGGCAGGCTGGATGGAATAGAATGAAAAAAAAACTCTTGAGTCAAACTTTAACCTTGTTAATATATTTCAAAAAAATACACAGAATGAAAACCTTAAATGACCAAAATTAAACTAGAAACAAACCGTGTTTTCTAAAATTAAAGGAGTAATTGTGCTCGCTTTTCTCTTCTCGCGAGTGACTTCGCTTGGCGGTTTTACGAGTAATCTTGCTTGAGTTTCTTGCGCGTCGGCTCGCTTGTTCTCCCACTTTTGTGAGGGAGCTTGCTGGTTGACAAGTCGAGAGCGCTCAAGATAGCGGGTGTCGGTACTAAATCAGATCGTCAGCAACAAACGACGCTCCGTAGATTCGATTCGACACACCTATTGCCATATTGACCATGACCATATTGACCCATATTGCCTTCTTCCTTTTAAGATCTTATAAAACGTTTCAAACTTTACTAGCTACTAACAGCCTAGAGTCTGGAGAATGGAAAACTCGATTACGTAGTGCGCTTTACGGGAATACCAGGTTCTTGGTCGTTTTTCCCCTAGTGACAAACTCACACGAGGAGCCACAGGAAGGCGACCCGGCGAGACCATATTACTCGCCCAGCTATCGTATACGTATTGACGTTCGTATCTTGACACTACAAAAGCAAACAAGGGGAAACCACGCCATGACTTGTCTAGCCCAGACACCATGCGACAGATTATCATACTCTGACAGTAGGTGACCGGAAAAGACAACTCTACGACAATCGGTACTCATTGAAGGAACATTGCTCTGACGTGCAAATGTTCCTTCTAGTAACAATAATCCCTGATATCGGTGTTCTTCTAACATAAGCAACTTGTTAGAGAATTTTTCATGATACATTAGTTACTGATCTAACTAATTCATACTTCGGGCCAGCATCAAAGGTGCTCACCTTCACCCACCGGCTCGGGGTTCGCAGGGACACCATCTCCTGAGACTGTTTTTAAGACGTTCGAACAGCCCCCCTACGGCAAGGGCTCGAGACCGTGTCAATGCGGTGGCATTCGCACTCCATGGTAGGAGTGGTAGCGCGATGAAATAATAGCGTTGTCAGTGCAGCATTAAAAGGCGTCAATCTTTGACACCCCAAAATGCCTGTATTCGTTTTATCTTTCTCTTGCGCTCTAAACACCTATGACTCTGTATATTCAATAAATTGAATGGCTTCCTCCCTATATTGAAAATACGGGACTATTGTTTCTGGGCGTTTTTGTTTATGATTTATTATGATTATGTTTACTCATGCAGTATGATGAGATAAGCCATGTAGCAGATAAATTTATTATAAGATCAGCACTAACTGAATAACTCGCTGTATGCATAGAGAATTGGTCATCCCATATTTTTCGACGTCTTTTCTTGAGAAATTATTAATTGATCGGCTACTAAGTTATAGAACGATCTTCCAACTGATATTTAACAAGCAACTTCCCGTACGCTGTTCGTATAATGCGATGTTCATAGCAAATGACCTGACAGGTTCTGTGTGAAACAAGATGGAGTTGGTGATCGGAGAAAGCTGACCTCAGTGGCTTTGTCTCAGTTCTTCAGTATTAAGCATAGTGCTAAACAGTACTTTAGTAACATGCTTCCAGATTGACAATTCGCAAATACTCATCGGATTCCAGCCTAGAATCAATTGATAAACGCCTATGTATCTCGATAAGCGCTGAAAAACGATATCGCAGTCTCCAAACGCCAGAAAAATAGACTAACATCACAACGACCACCTCAGTCTCATGGTCTGGTAGATGTAAACCCATTAAAAAGATCCACTCCGGATTTTTTACACAGATCACACCGTTACATCGTTGACGAACTCTATTGATTCGTATTGACAAACCTCGAGAAACACCACCAGTAAGACAGTATGAATTTGTTTCTGCATCAAAATCGTAGGTTATGACTCGATACATGAAATAGCAGCCGATTATTCTTCGCGTTCTTACTGGATCATTGTATTAGTTGTCATTTATTAGCAATCACCCTGTAAGACATATTATATTTTAATTCAAATAAAATAATTGTGATTTCGATATCTCTTCTAAAAAATATCTTATTTTTAAGCCACTGCAGAAAATATGGAATGTTTTAGACTACCGACAAGACCATCGAACATGCTTTTGTTTTTATAAATAAACTAGTATAGCTGTATGACTCTGATTCAATTCCAAGTACAAATAACTTGATGAAACCATCATATTCTCTGGGTCAAAGAGAATCATTCAGATCGACACAAAACTAAAAAATCTAAAAAAAAAATCTTCTCTCTAAAAACTAAATCTTCGAGCTGAATTACTGTATGAAGAAATTGTCAAAAATCGAAGAAAACTGTGGACAGTATAGCTTCTGTACGAAATGAAGTGGTTTCATTGAAGTCTACATTAAAGTAGACTTTAATGTGATCTGCGTAGCTCTGGGGGTGCAAGTAGGTGTGTTTGTGTAAGTGTGATGTATGAAGCACAAAGAGTATGAGCCCTAATACGGAACAATGCGGTATCCCAGTCTCGGCATGTTGCAGTGAGGCCAAGGTGTAATGATATGTATTTAAAAGAACGGCTTTGAAGTTACATTCGTCAAATACGGCTAGCAGCTTCCTCCGTAACACAAGATATTGTAGTTTGATCAGCGGACATCTTTATAGAAGTTTTAAGAAACAATGTCCTTTCATGTCAAGACATTTGGTCTAGTCATTGTAACATAGTAAAAGGTTCATTCTATGATCTTGCAGGCTGATTAAATCCGGCTTCACTCTGTTCTCAACCACCGGCAAGCTGTTAGATGATGTAAGGTAGACTCGAGGAAATTCGAAGTCACCAATTAGGATAATGAAACATTTCATGATTTTAATGACGAATGACATTGAAGATATTCGAACCTTATGGATGCGTTAAGTGGACTATACAATTAAGAAGAAAAACACGGTTAGGAAAATCTCGTTTCTAGAGGATCTAAAACAACGTATCATCTATCGTAACGGACGCTTACTTGGTAATTGATTGACCTGAACTGACCTTCTTTGCTTTGCTACTAATGAGCTACGACGAACTGACCTAATGTTTTTAATTTGAAACCAACGTTATAACGACGATTAATAATACATCTGCTCGATATTAAGAAATCACCAGCTAACGTTGGATCAACGTTATATCAACTGTAATAGTGGCGTAATGTTGGCTATTCCTGCCTAGAAATTATTTTTTGATTTGAAATAGTAAAACAGTCTTTCTAATTTGTTTAAAAGAGAAACTGTTTATTTTCCTTGAGAAGCTGTTTTTCTCACTACACAAAGAACATACGTTTCTTTGTTTATAAAAAATAAACACCAAATCCTGTTTGGATTCACAGGATATAAAAACACTTTCAAATAGACTATTACCCATAATTTGATCTTTGATTACATGTTTAATATATAAATGTTTTATTTTCGCTGTTCTCCACTCTACATCACACTTAAAGCACCATGCAAAAATTTATGGAAATTCGCCCTTGATTAAATTGTCTGAAAATTTAGTATGTTGTTCTTAAGATCAAGGTGATCGAAAATCCTCATGAGCACAAAGTTCTAATATCTTGAAGGATTTCGACTTAAAGCCATTCCGAGAGTTGTAGATTGACGAACGAGAAGTTTGGGAAGTGTAACATTAAAATACGAAAATGAGTTAAAGTGATTTCACATGTGTTGTAAAATGTAACGTTTAAGGGTGTAGCTGATATAAACCTCTAATAAGTACTAAGTTTTTAATCCGTTGAAATCCGTTTATAATTCGTTGAAAGGACAGAAGAACTGCTATCTCAAAAAAAAAAAAAAAATCTCGTATACGTATTTCTCATGTCCAACAAGGGTTTTTTGATAGTGGGTTCTTTCATCCTCCTGACGTATTACGGTATTGGCCGCAGATCGATTTTAAAGCATTTACCAATGTGATCTTGAACCATTTACATCACTGGTAAAAGTCTAAGCATTACAAAAGGGTTTTCGGCCATTCAACTCAAACATTTCATATGAATTAAAGGCAGTAGAGAGATGGCTCGAAAAGGATGTTTCGTCTGCAAGAAACAATTTTTACTCAGGCAGTTGTCTTATATACGTCCTGATGAAAACGTAAAAAAAGCTCAAATCAAAATATTGAAGCGCAATGCTTCCGATCATCCTCAAGACGATTTAAATGATAGAACCAGGATTTATTTAGATTAAAACAGGTCTATTGTTGAAAAAATGAGATTGATAGACTTATTTTTATTGCGTGCAACTCAATAAATTGACTCAAAATGTAAGTCATACTTAATTTGTCGTGTTAATCATGATTTAATTCGACTGTCTTTAAATGTAAGAACGAATGTTTTTATATTTACAAACGTTTACATGCCTAAAGAAACTCGATCGTGTGCACATCGTTTAGATAAACGGGATACCAATTCTCACTTTATACCTTATGTCTAATGCCAAAACCTTGTCGAGATTCTTGTATCTCGAATGCAAATTTCGGGCAAATTATAAATAGCGAAAGTGATCGTTGCTTTTTAAATCGCTAAGTGATACTTGTAGTTATTGAAAAGACAATGAATTGCCAATTAGTCAGCAGAAGAACAAGCGATAAATCGTTAATGTTCGTTATACGGAAGAGATATGAAATTTAACATTTTTTCAGTGAATGTCATAATGGTTCATTCAACAACATGCGGTAAATTTGTGCATATTCAAAAAAAACAACAATTTGATAAAAATCTTTCTTAAATCATAACAAATATAATTAATAGATAAATTGTTCACAATAATGTGATTGTACGCAACATTCAAATTTAATATTCGAAACCGATGAACTCTGGCAAGATAGAATTATCCAATTAACCTGAAACTTTTTTAATATTTCAAATTAATATTCCTAAGGGGTTTTCCTGTGAATCTTATAAAAAGAACCTATTTCATTCCTATAACTTTTTTTCTCACTTATTTTGTTGTCTTGCTTTTATGGGATCGAAAATAAATTTAGCACATATTTAAGCTTATTAACAAATTTTGATCAAACTATCAGATGTGCAACTTTTCCCTATAAATCAACAAAAAGAAAATTTGTTATTGAATTAAGATTAGTTTACGTTAAACTTGATTTACTTTTGGTGATTTTCATGGCAGAAACCTCCACGTGGTGAGATTCGGGCAACGATTCTTATGATGAAATGAATATTAATCATTTTATAATAAAATTACCTAATATCTATCACATTCTATATACAATAAATGTTGTATACTTTTGAAAATAAAAAATTGGTACACAGAATACGTGCATTACTTATTTGATGGTACTTCAATGAATATCACAAAGATCGTCAAAAAAATATAAAAGAACCAACACGATACGTTGATAACGTAGTACTTAACACATCCCCGTAAGATCTCTCAACAATCTGATGGTGATCGCATACATATCTTACACCTTCAGAGGTACAGACATCACCCCATGATCTAATGAGGATCGCTCGGAGATCTCAAACGGATCACGTCGTCGCGATAAAAATATAGTACTCAACAGATCCTCTAAGGATCTCTCAACGATCTGATCGTGATTCCACGTATATTTTGTTATAAACTCAGAAAAAATCTTTTCAGAATCACAAGAAGATCCTTTCGGGATCCAAAAAAAATCTCACATAGAGGGGAAAAAAAATAAAATTGAAAAATTCCAAGAAGATCCGTTGGAGATCCTTATGGGATATCGATGGAATATCAATGAGGTCCCTTCAGACAAATACTTTTGGGATCCTTTTAGAATCCTTGTTGGATCTTTTTTTTCACTTGGGCTCAACGTTATAACTCACTTACTACCGGAACCAACTGTCTCCACATCAAACTTCTGTAATTTAGTTATTTATTTCCATAAAAATAAGAATCGAAATTTAACAGAATAAATTAGAAGATGGTAAAGAAAGTATGAAGGAAAATAAGATGTAGAATGTGGATGAAAAATAGGTAGTAGGAAGTTTAAAAGAGAATGAATGGTGCGGAGGGTATTAGTCAAATAAAGATGGTATAAAGATGGCCATGGGGAGAACAATGACGGAAAGACAAAAAAGAAGCTGGCGGTAAAAGGGAAGTAAGGGAAGAGGAGATGAAGTAAGTAGGGTAGACACTGAGAAAATAGGGTTAGGAAGGGAGAGAAAAAGAGGAAAAAGTGAGTAACAGTTAAGCAACAAAAAAAACTTAAAGTGATAGCAACCAACGTTCTGGTAGCAGTGGTGGTAGCGAGTGGCAGCAACCACTCGCATCACCAAATACAGGATCAGTCGTTAATAATGCTGTCATCGTACTTTTTAATACTTTGTATACATTTCATAAACTTTAGGAGCATTAGCTTATATATTATGAAGCATTTATTTATAAATTCAGAAGCATTAGCTTCAGAGAGTTCATACAGCATTTCATAATTCGTGCATTGTTGTGAACTTTAATATCGTTTTTATTCACGTTTTTTTACCCATATTGTGAAAGCAGCAAGTATTCAACAGCATGGATGTAATAGGTAGCGTATATACACCTCTAGCAATTTTATACATCTTCGATTTGCCTTGATGTCTGTTTCCATGAAAACTGTGAAAATTTCATGCATATAAGTCCAACTTCAATCTGTTATGATTAAATTTGCAATATAGGTGACTTACAACGTTTATCCTTTAAGAACAAACGATAATTTTTCCAAAAACTTTTGATCGAATATACTGTATGATTTTCTGATAATTTCTGCTATTGGTAATGTTACTTTAGCTATCACTGTTACCACTGCGTAATATTGGATTCTTTTACATTCGACAACATAAGTTTTGCGGATTAAACACCCAGTAGAACAAAATGAATGAAACCCACACCATTCAAATAATGCATTTGTATTTTAGTGTACCTTTGAACAGTGATGAAAAATTCATACTTGCGTATGTATGGATCGCTTATTTTATTTTCGGCAATAAAAGTGATGTGTAAAGTCTGCTGCCACGGAGTTAGGGACTTTGTTTATAAAAATTAGAATAACTGTTGTTTTTCAAAATACGGAGAAGAGCGCCATTCGATAATAATGGGAGAATTCGTAGCACACTACAACAAGATTTTCGGTTCAAAAATGAAAACAAACAATGATTTCTACAATTAACCTCCACATCGAAAACTAGACATCATTATTTGTCAATTTTTTATGATAAAAGTTGAATTTTTATTTATAGAAATCTGTAAAATGAGTGAGAAAATGGCGATCTTCTCGTTAAATTAATTTACAATCATATTATCAATTTTAATTAAAGAAATCTGTAATGTCGGTAACTCCCGGTATCACACCACCTTAATGCTGATATAAAAGAATTCAAGTCATGACTGCGTGTAGGCTCGGCAAATCTGTATTTATCTTCTTATGCAGTTAGAGTTATGATCTAAGGTTTTTTTTCAATTTAAAGTGCATTTTATTGCAACGATTTATAATTGATAACAACATTTATAGATAACAGCTATAAAAAAAATCATCTGTTGAGTCTTGTGAAAGAGATAATTTGGATTTTGTATCTTACTGTATTTTATTACATAGATTTATGAAATATAATAAATTTTGAAATTTTGAAAAATAATAACGTGCAGTTGAGAACTGGTCTTCAAGAATTATCATTAGAAATAATTGAGAATGAAATCATAAAAGAACTAATGAATGTTATTATTACGTTCGAAATCAATCTTTTATTTTGTCTTTTGTAATTTGTTATCACATTTCACTAGGATTTTCGATGATTTTAATGCAAGGTATAAAATGTTCCGAACGTCATTTTATGTCAATCTCGATGTTGTTCTATTGAAGGACATAAGAAACGCCCAAAAGCAATAAAATTCTCCCCCAAATAACTCGTGGGGGTTAGAACTTAAATATTTTGTTATCTGTGATTTTGCATGCTTGTCTTTATAAACATAAACATCTATATTCCCGACAAAATTTTATGTCTGCTTGGGTGTGGAGAAAATATAGAGAAGTTACACAAAGCTCATGCTTTCTTCATGTCTTATTATCTTGTTATATGTATTATATTCTTCAATATATTGTTTGCATAAAATCCAAAAAAGTATTCCATAAAATGATTTGTTTCAAATATCCATCCTTCAAGAAATGCAAAGGATGGCTGATCAAAAGTGAAATAATTGTTTTTTTTTTTTCATCGATTTGTGTTTCGAATTTTCGAAAAAATTTTTTTAATAAAAATATGTGTTAACATTATTAAAATAAAAAATAAGAATAACTTATTAGATCCTAACCTCAAAATTTTTACATTACACTTTTTTTATGAAAATGAATGTTTGTTATTGTGTGCCTTGTAAATACAAACGAACAACTTGTCTCACCTAAATAAATTGAAGAATTGTTGTTTTGACTGATTTGATAAAACAAACAACAACAAAGAATTATATTTTGTCTGACTCACTGTAGGTAACTTGTAAATTCAACAGTATCCAATTTCTTGAACTACATTTAACATTGAACTACATTAAAGAAATTTCGTGTTTATAATTGTTATGATTTACATGAATTACTTTTTATAAGTGGAATGTTATTAATTATGATTAAGAAACATGCTATATGACTGCTTTACAACCAAAGAACCGTTAACGATTAATATTATACAAAGATTAAGTATTTAAAATATCAAATAAAATAAAAGTATCTTCTACAAGTAGCAAATGGATAGAATCATCTCATCTTGAGTGAATACTTTTCATCACAAATGCATTTTTACACAAACGAAAATTGGCTTGTTTGATTAAAAATCGCAAGCTGTGCTCAAGTTTTGTTGTGATAACAATTTGACTAAGGACGCCAGAAGTCCAAACTGATATAGAGCATCTGAATTGGTTTAGAGTATCTGACGTGCCACAAAGTTGATAAGACGTATGGGTGCAATTAATGTGTATATCGTGCTAACTAAACAGTAAGTTTGTTTGCTACACTGACAATGTTCTCAGTGTATGCTATGTATATTTATAATTCCATGAATTAATTATATCAATCATTTAAGGAACTAATGCACGACTGTTGTAAAAACGAAAAATTCAAAAATTTCATTCACTTTAGAATAAAATTAAAAAAAAAAAAAATCTTTCAATTTTTTAGGCACTAAAGTATTTCTCAGTAACGGTGAGAAAGACACGTATTTCTAGCTTAACAGCTAAAGTAACATGAATTGTATGATATTCAAACTAGTTAAAGTCCTTGAATATGTTTACTAGATGTCTAAAATTTTCAAATGAGTCCTCTGAATATCTTTTAACCGTGGGTTAGCGCGGAAGGGGTGCAGTCCGCTTAGTAAGCGGAACCCCCTAGATCTAATAAATAATAATCTTATCAATGCAAAAATAAAAATACAACATTAAAAATTGTCACTGACATATTATACCGAGAAAAGAAATTTCATATTTTAAAGTGTGTATTTCATAATTTCAATCAAGTAATTTCATAATTTTAGTAATCCTCGTGGTTTACTTATAAAGAAGTGAACACATTGTTGCGGTCTGTCATTCTATCCATTGTTTGATAGAACTTACTAATCCGTCGGTGTTGACCAATCGACCTCCGAGTCCTTTGAAGTCAAGCATTGTCTCTTTTTATCAATTCGACGAACTGAAGGACAAAGACTAAGCTTAAGCTGGGTAGCAGACCTTGGATCGTTAAAGCTCACTTGGCCAATCCCAAACCATTCGTCAAGTACATCTACCTTACCTTGAGACCGGAAAAGAAACCGTATGCAACATACTTCAGCTGAAACTTTGTCAAATTTTTTTTTTAATTGCATCATTTCAATAAGATAATAATTATTCACGGAAGATTATACAAGATCCTCATGTCTAAAACTTCAATGAAAGATATCATTTTACACGCAGAATCTTATTTGTATGAATTTAATTTTGTTCAAATTTATTCTATAGTTGTTGCAATCAAATTAAAAATCGCTGTATACTTTTCTGTATGAATTTTGTCGGTGAGGAAAAGTAACAAATCATTCATTTATTACAGGAACTTATGTTTTTTATAGTCTTACGATACAGCACTGTAGCTGTTCTAAGCTCTAAAATATTTATAAAATTGTATTTTCGATGTCATATAGCCCGTCGGCCCACGATGTAGTGCGTCACTCATCGCCACGGTACATAACAGGTTAAGGATTTCAGAAGCAGAGCTTACTCCAGACGACCGTCTCTAAACGTTTCATATGCGAAGGGCGTTGGCTCTAGTAAGGCACGAACATTTTTTTCAAAGCTGTGAACATAAAGTATTATGAAATTATCAGTTTGAAAAATCATAAAAACGTGATAAATTATAGAAATAGTTTGTCGTATTTCTCGTTAGATTCTCAGTGAGATAACATTGATGCCATTAGCTTTTAATTCAGAATACCTATCATCAACAAGTAGATGTCACACCGTGAATTCTATAAGCCCAGTCTTGAAAACCATTGTCTCAAATCTTGGAATACATTGTCTCAAACATCTTGACTTTGATGCTGTTGCATATTATCGTTACGTTGTCAGAAATATAACAAATCGAATTTATGTAGAGATTACAGATTATGTACAGGGTGATCTTGAAAAGATCACGATCACGAAAAGAGTATGGAATCCCGAAACGGTTGAATATCTTGAAAAATACACGTTGAATCCGAAAATAAAAAAAAAACGTTAAGAATATTTTTTAAAAGCCACTTATTGATACCAATATCGACCTCCCTGGGGGTGGGATAAGGCGCAATTTTGAAAAAATAAGTAGGATTACCAATTTTTTATTGCAGAACTAGATTCTCCAGTAAAAATTATAAGTAGTGATACTTAGTTCAATCTTCCCCTTTGCAGAGTCATCCTCGAATGTAATGTTCTTTTAAACTGACAACTTGAATGCGCAAGTTAATCCTGCGAGAAAAATAGACGAAAAATATTCAGAAGTGTTTTCTCTAAAAAAAGCCCTGATCCTTTTTTTTATCAGATCGTTAGAATAGAAAAAAGGCTGATATATTTCGATTGCATTAATTTCAAATTATTATTTTTACGCGCGTATTGTAAAGAGCACAAAAGATTACTTCTCTCGCTTTTTCTATTAAAACTCTACATTACCGACCGTAAATGTGTCGTTTTTTCACTTTGACATCCTCTCAATAGTGTAAGGCAAGAGGACTTACTTCATACATCTTCAACACCTAAATCGCAGGAAGGCAAAGGGATTCACTCAAATCATGCACTTTAATCGAGCAGTGGAGCCACTTATGTGAATAAACATCTACACCGACGTCCGCCTTCAGAGGTTGAGGGTGGCAGTTGAGGATGAAGCGACAAAAGTGTTGCCAATCGTTAGAAAAAATATTCAACTTCGGAAAGTTCGGCGTAAGCAGTGCCCGGTGTACGCGTTCGGCTCTGGCAGATCCAAAAACGTGGCAATTTGCTTGGGGAAGCTTTTAATTTTGTTAATACCGATTGGTTGCACTGTGCATGCTCCTTTTTGGAAATTAAGAAAAAATCGTTTATTTTCAGTGTTTGGTGGTCTCAACGCTATATATTTTCGGACCACATCTTCAGCGTTTTTAACGTTACTCGTCTCCAACTTTACGATCTCATCGGATCGCATACCACCGCAAATGCCAAAAATCAGCACAACCTACAATGATAGGTTAGAATGAATGTAAATAAGAATTCAATGTTTTTGTTAAAATAATAGAGTGAAAATATAATTTTAGCAGACCAATAAATTATGAAAACAAAAAAATCATATAAATAAAAAAAATGAAAACTTTTAACAACAAAACAAATAAAGTAAGTAATAAAATAAATCAACAATAAATAATTCTAACCTTAGTTACCAAGTATATTTCGTCGGGAGCTCTGTTCAAAAAAGTCTCGATCTGCTGAGGTGACAAAGTTTTCGCTTTTTTTTGGACATAACCGACATTTTTCTTTTTTATCCACGCGGTTACATTACGGTACTGCCCAAGGTCAAGTTTGTGGTAAGCCAGGACAACACTTTTGATCATTGAAAATGTTGTCCATAATGTGGACGGCGAAAGGGTTTCACCCAGCACTCCAAAATATGTCATCAGAACAGCTTGATCAAACGAGTGACATTTCTTTTTCGCTTGCCAGTCCATGAACTTCTCATAAGTTTTGATGTATTTTTGTT
>JAQQRF010001080.1:0-21474 GCA_030523145.1 Trissolcus brochymenae
ATATATATATATATATATATATATATATGTATATGTATATATGTATATGAGCATACAAGGGGAGGCGTGCATTTGTATGGGTGGATGTACATATATACCTACATAAGGACAGAAAAGCGGAAAGACATTTACTGGTCCTATTACAACCGAGAGAACTTGTCCGTAACGCCTGGAGCCATCATCTGCAGAAGCCAATCTTACACTGTACCACGAGCCTGCTCTGCTTTGTCTCTCGCTGGCTGAATACTTGAGGCTAGGGCAGCGTAATAATCATGTCTGCGGGTTTTCGTACGTTTGTGCGCGTGTGATGGACTCGCGCGAGCGCCCGAACGTGGGCTCTTCCACAGGACGTAAAGTAGCCGCAACCCGGGGAGGGATCGTCTCGAGTCGCACGGTGTCTCTTGTTCGTCAGAACGAACAAGCTCGCGTTGCCAAAGACGCTCGCGCGATACTCGCATCCCGCGCCTCATTGCACGCATACCAACCTCTATATATACGAATTGCGACAGTTTACCGCAACATTACACACTACCCACTCGGTCCACTCACTGTTCGGTGCATTTTTGCGGTCCTTGCCAATCTTTGTTGAGCTTTTGGCTTGCGAACTAGAGACTCTTCCACAACAACGCTGTTAATTGCAAAAATCGAAGCGATTTTGACAACGCAGTGATGAGTAACCTGATGGGTCGCGAGGTCATCGCGTTTCCTGTTTTGATTGTTTCGTTCGAAACAACGGCCGTTTCGTTGATTGTTATGTTGAAGAGGTTTGTTAGCTCTGGTTTTGTTACCAGCCATACGACATATGACAAAAGGGGTTACAAAATGAAATGAATGAAAACAGTTTAGCTATTTCTTTTATTTTTACATACACGTTTTATTGGCCTCGTGTGCTTTTTTGCGTGTCGTTTCGATTATCATTGTATCTACTCGGATGCAATTGTTGGAGGTGGGAATGACCCCGTCACGCCCGCTGGAACAATGTGGACGAAAAATTATACGGGGGGAACAAAATCAAGATGAAATATGGGCTCTCATAATGGCAAGCCGAGGCATACATGTAGGACTTTAATGGATTTCAAATTGCCTAACTCTTGACGTACTGCAGGGCTCCTCTGTCTCCTTTCAATTTGATACCGAAACGACTTTGTGCTCATCGGCAGAAACTCAGCGTTGCCTTCGCTTCGCACCGGCGTCTTGTAACTATTTTCATCCAAGTTATAACTTAGTTTAAGCGGCTTTATAATCTCCCTCCGACCGCAGTGGTTATGAACAATTTGGCGCGACAACGGAATGTATTTTACGATCAATTTTGTTGTCCGCAAGCAAATTCAATTTGTAGTGTGTGCCCCGGATTCAGATTTCTTCTTTCCCGTAATCTGCGGTTACGGAATTGATCTTTCCCCGGGCGTTCGCTTATTTTCGGCTTTGAAAACCAATAAGATGCCAAAGTTAAGTGACAGCCGCATTGTTATTTATTGTGACTTTTAAAACCAACAGTCGCAGCCAACAAAGTAATCAAAAATCGGTCGTGGTGGAATGCGCAATTTCGAGATAAGCGATTTCAATTGCTTTTCATTGGTTGTTTTTTGTTTCCATTTTTATTTCTTCTGCCTCGAACGAAAAGTCGTTGTAAAAAGGGTTTTAAAAAATTCAAACTGATATTGCAATTTATTTCCGCGTGATGTCTTCAGTGCGCATGCTGGTCGTCGAGACCTGGAATGCATTAGCAATAATTTAGAAGCTGCCAAAGGAAATCTTATATTTTTATACGTACAGTTAGAAACGCCGAGTAATTAGCCAAGCAACAAATTAGAGAGGAGCGTCAACGTGAATTGGCTTCTTGTGATACGTGTATGCAATACATTTTTAATCGCTGCTTTTATATACATATAATTAACCAACGCGAACAGGTTTCATTATTTTTAATTATTCCAATCTACTTATGAAAGAAACGTCTTGACTAATTAACCAACGGTTGTCGCGCGGGATTGAATTTTTCGTACCGGTAAAAACATTTATTGTGCACTGCATTTATACCAGGCCATAAATTTGACTCGCAGAAGGTTTGTCTCGTTGATAAATAATATATGTGCGCACAGATTTTTCGATACCCACGCGCGCGACGCTATTAACGCTGATTAATGATTCAATTTAGATTGCATTTGTCGCGCAAACTTTCGCATAACTATTCGGCAAGAAATAATCACGATAATGTATTTATTCGTCAGGCAATGGTGTTTTATGAAAACATACCTATTGAATGCGTGATTTATGACTGAGCTTTTATTATACTCACAGGAGGAAATGTAACGTTTTTCCATGCACAATTTTTTAGGTGATCTTTCGTCGACAACCGAGAAAACAGTCAAATAAAAGAAAAAAACCCTCTCTGTAACATTTTTGTACTAAGTTAATAACTTTTTCCTTCCGCGGATAAAATCGATAGGTGCCTTGACCAGTCGTAAAAGTCAAGCCCAGTATAATTAATGCATTTCCCAATCACACTCTGAAAGCTGGCGCGTCAGTAAAACTGATGAATTGGATTTTATACCCAAAGTGGTTTCAGACGGGAAAACCTAATTATAAAAGCGAATGTATTCTGAAATGAAATGAAAAACGTTCAGTGTATATATTTTTATTTCCAATTTTTTTTTTCATTTTTTTTTTTTTTTTGATTTTATATTAGAATTACGTCGAGTTTTATCTTGTCGTAAAACAAGTTAATAGAGATGTTAGACGTTTAATTCAACGTCTTAGTGACGCCGGCAAAAAATGTTTTGTTTACGAGCTGGCTTCGACGTGGAGAAAAAAAAGGTTTAATGTGCTTCACAGTGCTATCTGCTTTACTACACGAAGTGTGTTG
Organism: Trissolcus brochymenae; assembly: GCA_030523145.1. Classification (NCBI taxonomy): domain Eukaryota; kingdom Metazoa; phylum Arthropoda; class Insecta; order Hymenoptera; family Scelionidae; genus Trissolcus; species Trissolcus brochymenae. The sequence goes on from JAQQRF010001080.1 coordinate 2,864, forward strand.
TGAACAACGCGGAATGTACACTTGGGAGTCATAATTCTTTCGCAACCAATCGCTAAAACTGGTCAAAGGGTCATCGTTTATTGGCTCAGCTCGCTGTCGCGGAACCAATGAAAAATCGAACCTACATCGATTTCGCTGCGCGAATGATTTGTTGGAGATGACGAAGATTTCGGCATTTTTTTACGATCATGCGAAATATGAGCAGGATTATTTGATTATTATTGCGCTCTTTTACTGTCATCGCGCAGTATGCGTCACTCGAGTTTTTTCTGCTTTCTCTCCCTGCAACGACTGAACAGAGTAAATTATTTTTGCAGAATTTTCCATTAGGATTACATTGAATTTTAATACTAACCATGCAGGATATCGCATTCCTATCTATATGTCTCCAATACAAAACGTGGTATGACATATGTTGGTTACGAATCAGTTATTTTATTTCCTTTCATGTTTCAGTTACGATAACGATTTGGTCCCTCCCTCCCCTCCTGAAAATTGTTCAACATGCAATTAAATCTTGCTCTATTATTCCCATGAAAATTTTTTGTTTCAAAATCAAACATTCTTATTATAAACATTTATTTCATTTGAATTTTAGAAATTGAATTAAATCATATTTTCTTGTTGGACGTATATATTTATAACGATAAAAATTTGTACCCAAGCAATATCATGAAATATCATAAAATACAATAATGTTATCTAATATTTTTGCATTTCACAATATTGCCGGGACTTCATCAGATGCGGGATACTAATAAGATTAAAAGATAAGAGTAAACATACTAACATAATCTTTTCGTTTTCTTCTCAATTTTCTATTTACAGGTATTTTATTGCTCTCTCATAAAAGTAATATCGCTCGATCCAGTTTAACGAGTCTTCCTGGTAGATTTGAGACGGCGGAAGATCACGTATCGCACTTATCACGTTCGCAAAAGCGCCACCATGACGTCAGAAATGCGGAAGAAATATGAAGCGTGGCATTAATTGCACTCATTTATTTCGCGGGCACGGGCTCAAATGATGCGGAAGCCACGCGCAACTTTGCAATGTGCGGCGAGACTCTGCGGTCGTGTGCACACGTTACTGCAACATTTTCTTCCCTCTGCACAAATGCCTTGTTTCTCTTTGGTCAGTGTATAACTTGTAACGTGCACGGATAAATTTGCCGCTCAGAACAAAACCGAGACAGCAAGCGCATTAGTAATGTGACATCTCGCACATTTCTCATGGGTATATGCGTCGTCTATGATTTGCCAGGTCGAGTAAGGTTTTGTTTCATAAAAGTCCTTTGTGAATTGTTATTCGATATCAGGAGCTTTTCATTTCGCTTTTTTTTGAATATCTTTTTGTTCAAACAAGTTGCATCCTACATTTTTAACTCAACAAAATTTTAACTCTTTACCTAATCTACTCGAATATTCAAAAAAAAAAAAAAAAAAAAAAAAAAAAAAAAAAAAAAATAAAAAAAAAAAAAAAAAAAAAAAAAAAAAACTATTGAAAATCTGTATAATCAAAAATTTAGTTAAAACTTTTTCGATTTTGTCATTTTGTGGATGTTTTTATATTTTTAGTGTAACATAAAAGATACGTGGAAAAAAGTTGCACGAATAAAATGTAAACATTTTATGTTTGATTTTTGCATTCGATAAAAAAAAAATAAAAATAAGGAACGTCATCTCTTATTATAATTAAGAACTATAAATCATTGGATAGTAAAAATATTTTTCAAGCACTTGTTTTGATTAGTTTGGTAAAATATAAATTTGATGGGACGTGAATTATTATAAATATGCATATACATGATGAAATTACACAATATATTCGATGTAAAAAAATTCGCAAAGGAAGAGCGGAAATTAAGTTTTCGAAATGTTTCACCTGTACCATAAAAAGTGTATCGCAATGATAACAAATGATGCGAATAAGTAAGCAAAGGAAAAAAAAATGGCTATTTTACTTGACGACCAGTAGGTTGCAGATTTTACGATTCAAGCTTGTCAATATATTTTTCTTTTGACGATGCTTTTTATAGACATGCAACATTACCATAGTGATATCATCAGAAGTTGAAGTTTTTAATATAATAACTACTTAAACTGAAATGTAATCATTAAATCATGTCTACTTGACCATTATGCTCCATTATGTAATTATCTTTTTTATTATTTACTGAAATTTCTAAAACGCTTTTTTTTTAATAATTATTTTCGTTTTTTTAAATCAATTTTACATATGATACTCGCGAAGATTATTCTTATTTTATTTGGATTTCGTTAATACTGAAATAAACAATTTATTAAATAAATAAATGAAAGCTCCGACGAAATAAAAAAAAATGCACCTTTATTTTTGCTGCTTTTAAACACGAAAATATCCAGAGGCTCTACAAATAAACGACAGCACAATGGATCCGAACGTTTGAATGAAAAATTAGCATCAACGCGAACACGCACTTAGCAAATTTGCGACGCACTTGATTTACAAGCTTGGTTTTTTCTTTATTGCCTTTATCGTCATAGACGTATAGGAGGTGCGTTTTTTTTTCATTACCAGTTTCGCTTGACAGGTTATTCATAGATATAATGAAATAATGACTAATTTGTCATGATCATTTATTCTTGCTCGGTTAAATAAAGCATTAAATGAAAATTGTTGCTTGACTTTTGGTTCAGAAAGGAATGGAACGCTACTGAAATGTTTCGCGGCGTGAAAAAGAGACGTGCCTTTTTTGCACCGTGCTTTTCAGTTCTGCATACGTGCTCGCAATTTTTTGTGCTATTACTTTTTTTATCGTGCCGCGGTGAATTCCAATATTTTTATGTATGGAAATACGAACGCGTGGCACGTAGTAACATAATTCTCCATTCAATTATTTTCGTCGGAATATGCGCGACGCCGTGGCTTCGCGACGTTTCTCATCGTTACTGAAAATTAAACGTAGGAATTTCTTGATATTTAAATCTGCGTTGAGAAACAAAAGAGTGAAATAGAGCGAGGAAAAGAATTAAAATTCAATTACGGCTGCAAACAAAATTGTAAGATTAATTTTCATTCTACACAAAACTTATTTCGTTTAACACTTTGCGTGTATTTTGTTGTTGGAATTATAATCCAAACGAAACGCGGTCCGCATCGTTGCGGCCCGGAAAAGTAATAAAACTCGCGTGAGAAAAGTGACGTTTTCACGATTACGGCTGCAAAGTTGACACACGAAGTTGTGCGGACGGTGTTTCCCCATTAGGACCGCTAAACGGTTAGATTTTCTGGATGACCGCGGACTCGTTCTGCATTAAACTTTTGCCAAAGTACAATGCAAGGCGCTCATGCAAATATAACTTATCGCAATGAAATTGTGAGGACGCTTGAAAATGAGAACAAAAAGCTTGCGAGGAAATAAGGAAAAGATCGGGGGCAAACGAAAATTCAAGCTGCAGTGAAAATGAACGCACTTGTAGCGGAAGTCGAGGTTCTATTTAGCCCGGGCTAAATGAAATTCGAGCAGTTTTGTCGACGGAATAAACGGAGTTTCAAATGCACATGTATATCTATGTATAGATATATACGTATATGAAGACTCAGTTGAAATACTTTTACCCTCACATAATCCTCGTTTTGATTGATGATGCATGCAGGGTGTTAAGCCACATTCCGAAGGAACTACGAGTGCCACCTACACAATGGTGAAAGTCGTGCATCAAATAGTGTTACTGTACAATGTACACCGGGTGGATGGAAATTACTTTTCGCAAAGAAAATGAGAACGAAATTCATTTTGTTTTCATCGAGGACGGCCAGAAAGCGCAGGGAGTTGAAACAGTCCGGAAGCAGAGCCACGTATGTCTGCGGAAGAGGTGGGAGTGGGACAGAGAGACAACCCACGGCTGTCTGAAACGAGAAATATATATTTTTTGGAGGCGCGCGCGCAAAAAGCAGAGTAATATTTTATTTGAATTTCAATGGTTAAATGAACTTTGCCAAGCATAACACAAGCCGTTGAGAATTCATGGAAAAGACGTGAAACAATAAAACGATACGCGAGAAATGCATTGCTCCAGAATAAAACACGAATCGTGTTTTGCATTAAATAGGAGGTTCGGCTGGTGCTGCTGCATATGTCTGATAACAAATTTCTTTTTTTTTTTTTTTATTTTTTTTATTTTTTCATTCGTCTTATGAAAGATTGCTGCTGTTTATGCTTTATGTGTACAAGTGCATAATGCGGCGAAGGTCGAGCAACATTTTCATTACGCTGGTTATAATATCGGATTGACTTCACAAATCGATTGAAATGAAAGTAGATGCAGCGTGCGGTTTTTATCATTGAACACTCTTGTCTAACACTATTTTTTGTACGCCAAAATGTTATTGATCGAATTCTGAGCTTCAAAGATAATTTAACTCGCTTTTAACTCGACCGCGCGCGTCCCTAGCGGACCTTTTATTTTAACGCTGCCGAGTATATATTTCGTATCTACCGGATTTGCAACTTGTGCAATCAGAGGCTCTTTCGGTTGACATATTTTCTATATGGAATAATACGCTAATATAAGTATACGAAACGCGTTATGCTGGTATTGAAAAGCTTATGAATGCATTATTTACGATGGTATTTCGTGGCGCGTTGCACGAACCGGTCAAACTGATCGCACCCAGATTTTGAAAAAGTGATAAAGCCTCGTTTGCGAAGATAACTCCGACGATCTGATAATCAACGCAGCAATTCATTTAGATGGCCGAATCACTGAACTATATTCTGACAATTTCGCGGTGATTTGTCGCTGATTTTATCCGCACGGATCATAGTTGATTTCAAGTTCCACGAGTTTTGCATTTCACGAGATTGACGTCGGTTTAATAGCAATTCAGTTCACTCTCATATGGTAGAGAAATATTTTAAATCAATATCATAATTCAATTTCCTTTTTTTTTTCAATAAAGCACTATGTATATAGTGTTTCTCCCCTGTAACAATACCGTTTGTGTAACGAATTTAGTAGACGGTCGTATAATACTTTCACTTTTTGTCCATTAATTTACACGGGAAAAAAAATTCCTTTAAAATAAGAAAGCGACGTTTTGATTTGCAACAATTTGATATTTGATATTTTGAAATCAATCATCCATAATTTAATATTCTTCTAATTTTCAAGAATTTATTAAATAAGAGTAATATATCTATAAATTATTTACACGTCACAAAATCAATATATAGAAACTCTGGGAGAGATGAAAATTGATGTCAAATATTGGAAGTTGGCTGTACAAAAGCGAAATTCTCTATTGACGTTGAAAAATTTAATGATGAAGCCACACCGAATTCGCAGTAAAAATTAACTCTGTTTATCCAACTTCGCTTTTCAAAAGCAAAACTTTCCTAACGTCCGAAAATTCGAAACTCGAGGCTTATTGTAGTTGATTTTATGCTCAAATTTGCATTAACCAATGTCGACTGGAAGGAAAAAAAAAATCAAGTTTCTCATTAGCACTGGTACAGTTGAATTTTCCGCGGCAGTTGCGAACAACGGGAAAGCGAAAACAAAAATGAAACAGAAGCTTTGGCGATTCGGAAGTTGGGCAAAAAGTTTCGCGCGCAAAGGATAAATTATGTTTCAACGCTCGTTTGGCGAGCTTTTTATGAAAATTTGTCCCCTTACAATGGAATACAGAAACAGTAAATAGGGACAATCGAAGAGTTGAGCCTTGGCTTTCTTACTCGACCGTGCTCGCGTTTTTCTTGCTTGCGAGAAACCGCTCGACAACAACTTTGTGAATGAAGGGCGCAATACAGAGAACGAACATGCTGCCTTCGAGTTGGCGCAGGCGCGCGATCGCAGATTATCTTGCGCTTATCTGAGAGATGAATGAACGCTCTGGTGAACGGTCGAGCAGTGACCTGACTCTTTGCATCGCAAGTGCAAAACGATATATATACATAAACAACTACAAACCTCACCGATGGCAGCGCAAATTAAAAGAGTCGATGTTCGTGGCAGTGCAAGGATCGTCGTCATTATAATTGTTATTAAAGTCGCGAGACTTTCATCTCACGGCCATTTTCAACTCAAACCGTATAGACAAATAAAGACAAACAAAAGGTATACGATACTGGGTGTCGTATATTGCCTCATTTTTTTTTATTCGTATGCCCTGCAGGAAAATATTGCATTTAAATTCCTAATTCACAATCAGAATTCATTAACAAATAATTATTTATAATTGCATATAACGAAATATCTCCATGAAAACGAGCAAATTGAGTGAATTAATTTCCTTCTCATGAGCAGACAAATACAGCTGATCGGATCGTTCGCTCCACAATGGAGTCGAAGCAAAAACAAGATCTGATGGAATAACGTCGCGTTTTTTTCCCTCGTTATCGTCGCGTTATACTGAAATTGAGTGAGATTGAGATGATTTAAATTTCAAAACGCATCCCATGCTAGCGCCAAGGTGTTCATTAATTTCTTTAATTCGCAGATTTATCGCAATGCAATCAGTTTTTTTGAGCGCCTTCCAGTCAACTCTCCCAGATTACGTGCGTATACAAAGTCGTTCAACGAGATGCATTTCAACTCGCGCTTTTCATGACTCTTGTTTATTAATAACGCGATGTTTTTTTCGCACATAACCGTCGACAAATCAAGGTCAAAATTAGCCGCGGTGGGAATGCCGTGACGTGGCGCCATTTCCTCGGAGATTTTGACGATTAGCAGTGAACCAAAACACGAGAACGTGGGAAATTCCATCTTTGTTGTGCACGAAATTTTAGGGCCAGGCGCATTTTTTTTCTCGTTCACGGCTGCCATGCTCTTCTATGAGCCATCTGCCGTCAGTCATCTTGGAACCGGTTGAGCACCACGGCTTAGACGGGACTTCTTCGACTAGTTCAGCTAATAGATGGAATGTTTTGGGCGATCCTTCGCACAAATTTAATGTGGAACCATTTTTTATTGCCAGATGGCTTGCTCCGTTGTAAGGGCTGCCTGTCAAAATATTTGTTTTAATGTTTTAACAAGTCATGAGAATGGGATATAACTTTATTTTCATCGTCAATGTATATGTGTATAAATATTTGCCAACAATTCGATTTTATTTACATTCAAATCTGTAACTGTAGTATTTTAAATAATATTACCAAAGTCACTCATGAAGATTTACGGACAGATTTATAAAATTTATCCGTCTTTAAAATATATAAACATCAAAAAACTGATGTTTATATATCAATCTTTATCACGAATTGCGAAAAAAAGTAAAATCCTTGTATCTCAGCTTTCCTTTGTATTCTTATGCATTCATTTTATTGTCTGTTACAGGTGAGTGGACATCCGGTTGGAAAAAATAAGCGGAATAGAAAAAGCGGAGTAAAAAAATATAGATGGAATAATAAACGCGAACAAAAAAACAAATCTTGTCAATTTGCTGTTTACGCAACATGAGGAGCACAAAACAGAACTAAGTTCTTATGCAGTTGAGTTTGCGATTTGCGTTGCTTCTAAAGCGTGAGTATTTTCAAGCAAAATCAATTTTGCTCGAAACCTGCGCAACGAGATCCTTATACTTTCTTAAATGGAAAACTAACGTCCTCTTTCAATTTTGATGGGAATTTCGCAAGTAAAAAAGCACGCTGTAACATTGTTATTTAGAAAGAATATGCAATCTATTTTCATTCGAATTTTATCAACTTGGGAAGAAAACCGAGAAATTCGTTCTAATTTTACAAATACTTTAATTAAAATTTTGTAAGAAAATAATTTTGAAATTTATATTAAATTCAAATATAATCATTTGTCGTTCAATCGTTCATTCAACTTATATTATTTCATATTAAAGCTTTTTTTATCCATTTTCTAGTTGTATTTATAATATTGAACGCTTTCGCAAAGTTATTTTTTTTTTATTTTCAACTGCTATTTTCAAGTGCTAATCTTTTGTTTATGTAAGATACTTAATTTGCATAAAAAAATAATTGGATTGGATTCAAAATTAAAGTCTCGTTGTTTTGGCGCTGCTAAGCATCTATGCATTGCTGATGTTGACATCGCATAACAAATTTATTCATTTTTTTTTTTATTATTAATAATCAACTTGTCGAATCAACGATAAAATGATTGTATTCCAATCATTTTACAATTAGCTAAAGCGTCAATCGCAAATATATTATTTAATCACTTGAGTTTAAAAATGCAGAATTACTCAGTGATTTAGACTGTGAATAAAAGTCGAATGCGTTTCTCAATCAAACTTTTCAACAAGGAACAAAGGAGAAGAACAACTAAGCAAAAGTCGAACAACAAAGAAAAAGACGCGATCAATTTATAACTATAAACAAGACTAAAAACAGGACGAAGTTATGTTGCGAGTTAGTTCCCTTTCTTAGATTCCGAGCAGTCGAGTCTGAACGAGTCGTGTCGGTTTAAACGCAATGTTATTATTTCCGCAGTAGGTTCTCAATTGATAATTACATCGAGCGCTGACCGGTCGAACGCCGTTGCGTATACGCTCCGGCGTTCCCCGGGGACGATCGATCCACATTCAGATTCTTCCCACAGTGTCCGGTAGGCCAAAAGAAGCACCTCTGCCGCGCGTCTTCTCCCGCTATACTCGGCTGGCTTTCGCATCCTCCTTCTTTTCATCATTCTTGCATCGTTATAAGCGTGGCTGTTTGCCCCACTCCTCCTTTTTTTCAGAGCATCTCGTTCTCTTTTACAGTAGCGGATGATTCGCGTTTCAATTCCAAGCAAAAGGTTGGTCAAGAAATGCTTTTAACATTATAAATCATAATAATTTTGCGGCAACTAGATTTCAAGAGGAAAAATTCTTTCACTTACACACACATACACACACACCACAAGTTTGATTTAAAAATGTATATCTCGATGAATATTCAAATTCTAATCTTTATATGAATTTTCTAGTTTTGTCTTGTAAAAAATTTGCAATTGATAGGTAAATCGAGCTCATTATCAAGTTGGACTCTGTAACACTGAATATTTAAACGGGAGCGTCATTATTCAATTTCTGCGGCATGATAGCATTGAAATAGTAACATCTGATAAAAATTTTATGTCCAGGCATGTAATATACGCTCGCAAGCGATATCGTTTAGCACTGCGATTGGTAGACGAAATGGCATGAATTTTGTTTGATATTAGCATTTTATTACACAAGTCAACGTAATGGGACTATCGTTTATAAAGCGTATAACAAAAATCGTATACAAAATTTGCGTTAATTTTCAATGTTGTTCATATTTCCGTGTGCATTTAGTTCAATTTAAATTCGAAATGAGTATTTGCGTTATACTTCGTGCGGTTTGCTGAAAAAATGAGCTGCGACTGAAAATTATTCCGAAAGCACGTATACGGTCAGTTTCGAATTTGGTTTTCCATTTTTGATAAATATCACATGCCAGGTTATCGATTATCAAATATAATTTATTATTTTTATCCAAGTGGGTAACGACAATTATGATAATTGCGAAAGTATTTTCCAAAAAGTAAGAAAGATGTTAGAAGAGCAATTCAAAGGTAATTCCAGTAAATTATATAGCAGCTATACTTATAACTGGACTTAATGAATCATTTGCGAGCAGTTACTTCCAGGTTGGAGTTTAAAGATTTATCGTGTTTATTCGTCAAATACCAAGTGAATGGCAAAGCCGGTCGGACCCCGGTCAGGCCCGACTAGATCCACCACTGTCGTTGATGTGCGCTTCGCATCTGGAATGCGCAGTCCGGCTCACACCGAGCAACGATTCGCTCTGACTCCACGCTATGAATATTCCGCTTTAGCCGCAACCTCTTCCTGCTGCTCGAGTTTTATTTTCCTCAGGCGGCGTCGTTTTTGCCGCGCCGTCTTTTCCTTTAATACCGTTTTCCTCGGCGATTTCTTCTTCATCCGGAGCAGGCTGTCTCCTCTATAAACGCGACGGCGCAATTGAAACGAGAAAACTCCGACCAATTCGAACCTTCGACAGTTTTCTTATTATCGACGAATTTTCCTGGTGCAAATTTATGCGACGGATTATTGAATTACTCCGTCATCGTGAAATCGTTTTCTTTGCGGAAAAATTACTGCCTGAAAAGAGAGTAAAAACAATATTTGTATTTTTTTTTGCTGTAAATGATTTATTATTATTCCATTTGCGTGAGTATCAAGTTCTTTTTAACATTCCTATACCTTGGGGTGTTCCAAAGAGTTTGCTATGTGCTTATAAATGTGACACGAACTTCCGCTGACATGCCTTTTAAATATTTCCTTGCGTCTTACGCGTTGGGATAAATTTGATTGAACGATGTTTAAGTCGATTGCAAACTTCTCGCGGATCAATTTTATTTGCACAACGATATTCGTTGTGCTAAATCGAAACATAAATCTGTATGCAGATGTCTTATCAAATTCCGTTCCTAATAAGCGTGTGTGATAAACGATTCTAAAACTTTTTTATTTAATCGATCAGAGAGCACATAAACTGCTTCTCGCATAAGGAAGGTTAGGTTTTCACTGAGAATGCTTATCGGAGCTCATCTTTATACGATTATTGTAAAATTTATGAATAAATAATGATATGAGTTTCATCCTCTATTATTAGTATGTAAAGCAAAAGGTTGTTGTTACTTTTATTGTTTCGTGCATTTTTCATGTTCTTGTGTCGAAATGCATCGTGGACATCACAGACCTTTTTGCTATAATAGGAAGTACTTTATTATTTATAAATAATAATTGATATTTATTTGCTAATATTCAGTTGATTGATTGAAAATTACTAATTAAATTTGATTTGAATTTGAAATTTGTTGAAGAGAATGTAGTTCAGTTCAAATTTCCAATAAAAATTTGAATTTGTTTCAATGAAGTTTTAGTTCAGTTCAGTTCAGTTTAATTAAGTTCAGATCAGATCAGATCAGATCAGATCAGTTCAGTTCAGTTCAGTTCAGTTCAGTTTAGTTTAGTTCAGTTCAGTTCAGTTTAGTTCAGTTCAGTTCAGTTCAGTTCAGTTCAGTTCAGTTCAGTTCAGTTCAGTTTAGTTCAGTTCAGTTCAGTTCAGTTCAGTTCAGTTCAGTTCAGTTCAGTTCAGTTCAGTTCAGTTTAATATAGTGTTTACATATACAGTTTAGTTTATTTTAGTTTATTTTAGTTTAGTTCAGTTTAATTTAATTTAATTTAATTTAATTTAATTTAATTTAATTTAATTTAATTTAATTTAATTTTATTTAATTTAATTTAATTTATATTAATTTAATTTAATTTAATTTAATTTAATTTAATTTAATTTAATTTAATTTAATTTAATTTAATTTAATTTAATTTAATTTAATTATAAAAAAACAATAAAAAAATTGTAATAAAGTATTCCAATGTTATACCCTATATACTGATCAGAAAATAATAAATCAGCTGCATATCAGAACGAATATGAATTTTCTATATTTATAAAATGTATACTATAGTATTTACGAAACATACCAAATTGATCGCAAAAGTACTTTGGATTGGCCAAAACAATAAGCTAGCTTAATTTGCAATGCAAATACACCGATTTCGGTATAATAATCATCATAAATTAATGGCGCCAATCAACGCGATTGTGACAGGCAGATGTCACGAGAGAGACCAAGCGACGTCGGACAATTTTCTTGGTTTCAGATAAAGTTCGATTGATATTAGAATGCAGCTGCAGAAATCCCGAATATTAGTTATTTTATTGACACGTACGATGCAATACCTTGAAAGGCTGCGTTTCAGGCAAAACTAATCACGGATAACTCAGTGCGACGGTTCAGCAAGTAAATCAAATTTATCTACATTAACACCATAAAGCGTTTGTGCGTCGTTTGCGATGTCATGATGCGCTTAGCTGCCTATACAAGTTAGTAGCTAATCGACACACAACAACTTGAGAGTACTAAAAGATCACTGCGCACCTGCTCAAAACCGGGACCAATCAAGCTCTCTGAATTTCCAATCAAATAGACGATTTAAATGTCTTAAGTTTCCTTTGCGTTCACTATTGTATCAAATTCGACTGAATTCAATTTCACGATGCTAAATGAAAGCGTGCAAGATGGCCTTTTCGACGGTCATTTACCTAATTGTAAATATAACAGATGATTGCTGATGAATGTTATTTTGGTTCATTTTTCATTATTTAATTGTGTAATTTATAATTACATACTGAATTTTGTTTTTAAATTAAAATATTTAAAGATGTTTTTTTTTTATTGTTGATCGGTATGATGAATGATTTATTTCTATATGCAATGGCGTTGATCACTTTTTGAAACGGCAAAAATTACTGTCAACGATTGAATTCAATTAGTCGTCAAAACAATCTCGTTTGTTTCAAGGCGTGAGGACTTACAATTTTCGACAAGAACATTCAGATACGCTGCGTCCGACAAGCTAAGTGATCAATAGCTGCAAATGATAATCTCTCGGCAACTTTCTTCCCTCGTCATGAAGAAAACAGCACTCAAGTGAAGTTAACCCGAAGTTCTGTGCTTTACAACCGGACAGTGCACCAATTTCGTAATTACTATTTCGCCGTGTCGGCCATTAACGCAACTGAATAATCATTGAGGCTCCTTTCGGGCTGCGTAATACGAATTTCACACAAAACTTGAAGGGATAATTATTCACGAGCATAATTGTTCCTTTGCAGACGTCCAAAATTTGAGTTCAATAGAAATGTTGATTGTGAATGTTTTTATACTTATGTAAAATAAATGGAATTCAGCGACTAACATGAACAAGATTGAGTAGAAAAAATGATAAAAAAATGTATACTACAAAATAAGCATAATAATACAAATCGTCTTATTGAATGAAAAAGTAAAGACACAAATGAGATCTCAAATGAAATGAATTGGATACACGAGATATTTGATTCTGGTGGTTTTGTCAAACGAAATGTTCAAGCCTTTATACGATAGAATTCGAACCGATAGAAACGTTGAGGATTAATGTCTCGATCGTTATCATACTTAAGCTGCGTTAAGAAACCTGAAGGCTGATTTATGATGAGTTTTGCGGAATGAAAGAAAGTAACAATGAAATTAGATTAAAATAAAGCTCAAAAGAGAGAGTTTAGGAAGCTTCTGAAAGATGCGTTATATAGGTTACAACCCGTGATTACACGCAGATCTCTCATTTATATCATCAAAGTTATTTGACGCCGTGCACAAAAGCATTTCACTTGGACAAGCATCTGAAAGAGAAAAGTAACTATAATTTGGTTACAAAATGTATTTAACTTAACTTGCCAAGTCGAGCCGAAAGAAGTATGGATGGAAATAAAAAAAAAACTTTTAAACTATCTTTGAAACTATCGTTCAAAAATGTTTGAAGAAACGTAAAAATGAGAATCGAAAAATTCCTTCTGAAACTGAAACAAGATGTTCTGAGATAAAAATTTGTGTAAAACTTTTGAAACAACTATTTGAAAACAATAATTTAACTATAATTGAAAATCATAAAGAATGTATGAACTTTTTTTATACGATGCTAGAATATTGCTATGGAATTTCTATTAAACGATAAATTTTTAAACATACGAAAGTATGGAAATCCCAATTATATGTAAAAAAAAAAAATGAATTTGCCAAAAACTGAAAAAGTTGAGTGACAAATGTTGAAAATGTGAATGCATTCACTACATCGTTGGAACAGCAATGAGTATTCAATTTGTTCGAGTTTGAAAACGACTCTTCGAATTTTTGCATTCACCATCAATTGGAGCATTTGCGCGCATGCATGCAATTGTAATTGTCCGCTAAATACAAAAGTATCACAGGAGGACTCGACAATAAATAACAGTGCTTAACATTGGCTTGCTGTATTAATTTCCGCGTGACATTTTTACGGTTATCCGTGGAAAATGAATTTTTCCCGCCGCTTATCGTTCGCTAAAATATTGTCTACCAGCGCGGAAGGTGATAACTGATATTACAAACGATCACTCAGGGGATTAGGCCCATCACACATTTTACCAGTGGTTCCGTCTGTCTCTTAATTCATAAAACATTTAACACATAATTCTATCACTAATTTATTAATAAATATATTTAATATTGACAGAATGATTGGTTTTGGCACCAGATAAGTTTATCTGTTCATCCAAATTTTGAAGAACAAAATTTTCATTCGACTTTCTGTAATATAAAAATTATTAAAAACAAATTGAAAATACATAGAAATTAAAAAAAGTAGCGCGTTAATTAAATTGTAAAAAAAAAACTGAAGTGCATTTTGTATTTAGGTTATGTTCATGTCAATTTGTCATTATTAACGTCAGTCGATCAGTAATTAAGACTCGCGAGGTAAGATGTTAAAATGTTCTTTAATAGTGCGACAAAAATCATCTTAATTTTAGATTGAATTGCTCGCAGTGCTGATATAGCGTTAAATCCTTTGTTTAAAACAAAGTAGTCTTGCGCTTGGTCGGTTCCTTCGGGCATTAGCTCGAGCGACTACGAAAGTCTGGTGGATTCTATGCTGCAAGCGGGCGAAATCGAGCGCTTTACTGTTGCGAGGTCATCGTCAGACTGAACGAAGTTGCCGAGCTTTTCGACATGTCAAGCGGTGTGTCACAGCTTAATTTAAATAAAGTTCGCTGCGCGTAAAAACAAACAGCAAAGTAGGTTAAACATTGCTTCAACCTTATGAGCAATTCCTTTATCGATGAGGGTTACTGCGTCTTTCTCCGCATGACCTGTTTAAGTTTCGTTACGGTCTTTAAATTATAATTTGACATCATCTCTTCAGAGAAATTGCATTTCTTCGAACTCGTCGTCGAGCATTTGATAAGAAATTTTGTACAGCGAAAAGATATTAAATTAGATTAATGCGTGGCCTTTGACACATCAAATGAACTAATACACATTTGTTTACAATGAAGTAATGACATGGTGACAAGCATCGGAACAGCAGAGCTATTTAAATGAAAGCAAAGGTGCAAGACAAAAGCCGGTGTAAGACGAGAGTTGCATCCTGAGAGAACGAATTAGTCTTTAACAAGGCAGCGGCAATATATACGAATTACGGGGATCTTCTTAATCTGCAAACCTTATCGCGAAAGAAGTCGGATTACGCGCGAACTAAAGTCCGGATTAGCATACAGAGTATTTCGCGTCCTGAAATACCAGCTAAAGCGGGCGTTCGTTAGATCGCGCTTTGCACTGATACTCTTGTTGATTTTTCTCCGGCTTCAATTTTCACGCAGTTTTTGCAACCGAGCATTTAATCCCGCTACACGCTCCAAGTGCTGATGTTTAAGATGTAGATTGCGCGGCCGCCGCTGAAAACACCGTCTACTCTTGGCTCTGCTTAGATTTGGTCGTTTTGTCTGGTCTAATAAACAAGCCACATGACCTTTAATTCTGAGCGATCGTGTGTCAAGGGTCAAACCAAAAAACCGAAGTCAAAACAGCAAACGTTTGCCGTGACTATTGCGAATGAACAATGTACACGAGACCGAGCTATGAATGAATTTCACTGAATTCAAATCATATATTATCGTAGATTTTGTCATCTTTCTATCGATCGATATTCTTTATCTCGATATTTTTTCATTCAACTAAACGAGTTTGTATGAAAAAGAATTATGCAAACTTCATGAAAGCGTCACTTGCTACCAAAACAATCGAGCCAACCCAATCTCATTTTATCTCTTTCACCTCACGGGAAACCTACGTGATGAATTGCATTCTCTTTTCGCTCCTGCAATGTTCGATCAGTTTATTACTCAGCGAGACTTGAGAATGGCGCAGACGAGCCGCGTAGCAGAGCATCAAAGCGTCAGCGGCTGTGAATATTCATGCGATATTTGTACAGCGACGATAGGGCAATGTTTACCGTATTACGGTAATATTGGGAAAATTTCCATCGCACAAGCGACTGCCTGAGACGCAGGAATCCATCAAAGGCAGCGATGGATCAGTCGTACAGCCCTTCTTATCGCAGGCTTCTTTTCCCTTGAACAAGAAATTGACTGCATAATGAATGGCGCTTGGTGAAGCGTTAAGTCATTTAAATATCGCTATTTAAATATACGGACGGGCGGGCCGTCTCGATCCCTTTTATTTGTCCTCTTTTTTTCAGGTCTTTTACGTCGGCCGAGCTCCGCTCACTGATGGGACGTGGTTTACCCCTCGGCATTGTTCAATTACCCTTTTGTCTAAACGAGCGGCTCAGATTTACCCTAGGCACCAGAGATCACAGTGTAACAATATTAGCCCATGACAATTATTCTTCTTACTTTCACGTTAGCCTTGAAAACAATCTGGCCAATCAACTTTTGTTAGATCTAACATTCGTTTTACTTTCGTGTCAAATTTGATAGTAATCGAAATTGAAAGAAACTATAGTAACGATAGACAGTTCAGAAGCGAAGCCAATTGACTTCAATCATCGCTGACCTTTGTGAGAACTCCATGACGCGATGAAACCGAACTCGCGATTCAATTTCGGTTATAATCGACAACGGTTCTGAAAATGAACGCGACCCGAGTAGATTGTGAATGTACTTGAATGAGGCTCATTAATCTTGAACTGAGTTTGCGGAACTTGAGCATAATAGACGCATTAAATGTTGCAACTAGCTAATTATACGAGGCGAAGTAATGTGGGTGGATATACAGTTAGGTAATATATCAAAGCAAATCGATAAACAGAACAGCTCCGGCCAATTACTACTTCACGTTACAATGCAAAGATCGTTGAAGTAACCGCGTGCTTGCCTTCGTCTAGCAACAGGTGCATACACGTTACTTTCATCTTTCTAGGTAATTCTAGTTTAGTAGTTGTTTTTTGACTCGCAAATGTACATTATACGTAATGAAAAATTGTTTCACAAATTTTAATGTCCGATCACTCAACTCGTAAAAATGCTGTTATAATCGTGTTTGCTTTGAACAATCTCGATTTATGAATATTACAACTTGATTAATACATTCGTGCAAGGAAAAAGTTTAGATGATTGATATATATTTCTGGTAAATGTTTCAAAAATACTGATGAGGAAGAGAGAGTAAGAGAATAAGAATGAGAAAGAGAAAAAGAGAATATAATTACGTCCAATAGTTCAATAAATCGATAAAATTTTTCAATCATAGACTGCGAACAATTTTCCAATTCGTAATTGGCTTTTTTTTTACAAACAAAATGGAATGTGAGGCGACTTTATTTTAGCGAAATATCGGATCTCATGATTCCTTCAACAACGCCCAAGGCGAGTCTTTTCTACAATGCGCTCTTGTATTGTGATGAAATGAAATTCTGATGCAAGTTTTTCTTCACTGATTTTGACGTTAAATCACTTTCAATAAATATGTAAATTATAAAGGCAATGGGTATATTCGATTAAAAGTTCGTATTACGCTTGATAAAAGTTTACTGTAAATAATCTTATAGCTGTGAATCGCAAAAGATTATGGCACACCTTTTTTGTGCAAGATGTAAAAGAATAAATAACGGATTCTGTTAAGAGAACCGACATTGCGCGATTACATTGCTTAGCAACAAAATGGTCTAAGCTTAGGTTACTAACAGAATCAGTAGTAAGCTCACAGTACGATCAGACATTATATATTATGTTGCAAATGTTTTCGTAACATGACAATTTCAATTGAACGAAAAGTATTGTTCGAATAATAGTCAATACTAATTATATATAATATTTTAATGTTTGAAAATTCGACATCGTTTGAAAATGATCCAGTTTTTTCACATCTTTTATATGATATTTTATTCACGTACAAATCCAAAACTTCAAGTAGGTCGTTGACGTAAACCCTACGCTTCTTTGTTTGTATGTATATTGCATCTAATATATCTTAAAATTTCTAAAATTCACAGATAAAATATATGAGTCGAACCAATGAAAATAACTAGTCTAAGTTTAGTAAAATTTACTGGTTTGAGTTTGGTAAAAATTTTGTTTTTGATTCTTTAGTATGTATTATTTGTAAGTATAAAAATTATTAGTCAAAAGGGTAATTATTTAAAAGTAACTAAATTACAAAATTAAAAAAATCATTCTTAAATTACCGGGTTTTTTTAAAATTCGTTGAATTTATTACTATTATAGTGGTGGTAGTGGTTATGCGAAATCGCTTAACTTTTCCAACCTAACATCTTATAAATACAATACATAATTAGGTATGCAATTGTTAAATACCTTTAGAAAGAAACACATAGTCATACAAATATAATTCAACATAAACGCAACATACATACAATTAACGCAAGCTTAAGTACTAATAAGATGAATGCGACAATTCACTGATGTGTATGTAGATGAGACTGACTTATATACTATTGTGCGTGAAATAACCTTACTTGTGGACACCACTATGGCATCGCCACGTTATGGTCATAATCGGAACTAAAGGATGCATGATTAAATGAAAAGATAAGTTCTAATTAAAATTTTAAAAATATGTGTATTTACTTTTGAAATATGAGTAAATAGTGCAATTTGACATTATTAATAAACATTTTCAATGACATGTATGCAATAATTAATGCGAAAATATAATTTTATTAGCTATAATTTATAATTATTATATCTATGCAAACTATAATTACTGACAATATGTTTTTTT